>JAOPHQ010001425.1:10000-30000 GCA_030340625.1 Merluccius polli | reverse complement strand
CAGACACACAAGCACGCATACACACATGCAAACACACATGCACACACACACACACACAACCAACAACTAACTCCTTATAACCCTATACCAGATCAGAGCTGCTTTGATCCTGTGGGGGATTGTCCACTAGGGTCCAGAGTGCTAACATAGGTGAATAGAAATGCTGCTGACCCGAATGAATGTATGGATCTGAGTTAGCTCATGTCACCAAATACAGGCTATTGGGTGATGGATCGATAGGAACGTTTTTCTGTCTCGGCGATACGGTACATTATGATGATGTGAGCATGAAACTGGAGCCCTATCGCCCTATAGCATGAAACTGTTGAATGTCTAATGTCGAACATCAACCGCAGCATGTGGTTTGAACTATTAAAGCTGCACTATGTAACCGTTTCACTGTGGCTATTAATTAATGACTACTGGTAACATGTGCTCACAAAATTGCATGTGTCTGTCTGGCAGCAGATGAAATGCTGTGGTCTACCCCAGGCCACTAGAGCTCCTGCATAACGTTGAATCATAGGCCTAACGCTTAACAAAAAGAACTGAAAGAATTTTTACACTTTCTACACACAATAATAAAATATATAAATAAACATTAAACGTGAAGTTTAAACCGTCCTCTATCTCTCAGATCCACTTGACCTGGTCCTCAACGCTAGACTCTCCTCAGCTTCTCTCTGGGAAGTCATATTTTTCTGAAAAAACTTGCTGCTCACTAAAACAACAGTGCTACAGGCCAACAGCTACATGTGTTGTGTGTATGAAAGGGAATATCTATCAGAGCTCTGTGAGCTGCAGGGAGCCAGCGAGATACAACCTGCTCTGGCTGAGACACTGTTGACTGATTGAGGTGTGTGTGTGTGTGTGTGTGTGTGTGTGTGTGTGTGTGTGTGTGTGTGTGTGTGTGTGTGTGTGTGTGTGTGTGTGTGTGTGTGTGTGTGTGTGTGTGTGTGGGCGTGCGGGCGGGCGGTGGCGTGCGTGCGGGCGGGCATCGCAGCATGTGGGGATTGTTAACATGAGCTAGTTTAGCCGTGCGCTACTTCCTTTACCGCTTGGCATTTGCCGTTTCCTGTTGTGTAAACTATCTCTGTCTCTCTACCTTCCCACAGTCTTCTAACGCGTGCTGGCTGGAACAGACTAAGCCCCGCTAGGTGGGTATGAAGTCTGAGAGCCGTGTGCGTGGAGGGTTTCTCTCTCTCCATATATTACGTTCTGCTGATTGGATAAACACAGGCTTAACGTTCAGACTTGGGCCTTAGAAAGGTAATGAGGGCATTTGTCCACTTTGTTGTTCATAAAAGATTTGTAACACATGCTCGGTCCGAACAGCACAGCCACCCATGTGTTCCCTACGTTAGCATCCCTGCTAACCACCCATCAATGTTTCCACACTTTGACGGTTGGAGCGAAAGTCAAAATATACCCGGCCGTCAAACAAACCAAAACTGCATTTTTGTCGGTCTACTCTTGTAAATCATTTGGGTTTGTTTTTTCTTCTTTCCGAAGGTTTCCATCTTTTAACTGCAACATAGGAGCGGCACTCTCATAGAAAGTCCTCCTCAGGCTTGTTTTTCCACCTTCATCATCCGGTCTTTAGTTGTTCTCATCCTCATCTGGTTTGTTCAGAGACCTTCACTGTGGCACACCTTTAGAAATGCTCTGATATCATTGCTTGACTGCACATGCCCACTCTTACCGAGTCTCATTTTTTGATACATTGTTCGTTAATATTCACAGGAATACTATCTATCTATGAATCTAAAGCATGCTCAAAGTTACACTTCTGAAGCGTACAGCAAAATTGCATCAGTTTTAATCCCACGACATGTTGGGAGCATCCGGGCATTACCCTTCCATTCAATAATAACACATGGAGACCTGGTCTACATTGCAAGTCAGCAGTAAGCAGTTGGAACACCCACTATTGCTGATCAAATCCCTCACGATCAAATCACATCAAATCCATCCCTCCTACGTTTAGTCCTACCCTAATGTCCTGTTTTACTTGGAAATACGGCACAAAGTGGAGACGAGATCAGCTTTGCTTTCTGTTTCATATTGTCTTTAACTATCAGCCAAGACATAATACTGCTCTGAATGAAGCTTTAATACTGAGCACTAGACTACAGTTTGACAACAGTAGAATGTAAGTATTAGCATATAATCAATTTCCCCCATTAGAGACATGGTGTTATGTTATAACTGGAAGTATGTGACATGTTTTCAATGACTTGGGACCCAATATTGGATATTGGATCTCTATTCTTCAATACTTTTAACCCTATTAACCATATTTGATATAGTTGTCAGTCCATTCCTTAATGAATACCATAACAAGCTGATATCCTGTCCTTGCTTCAGTGCGCATGATTTTTCTCAGTTTTTTTCCCCTCTGCCCATTAATACAAGAGATTGTAACCATATGCTTGGACCTGTCCTAATGAAGAGCAGTTCCTGGTGGTGGAGGAGCAGCTCCTGGAGATCAGGTCTGCAGATTAGACCTGTCTAGCTACCGAATTACTCTTCTATATCATTTTAATTACTCTGAAGCCCGGTGCAAGCAAGCCTCGGATGCAATAACGTCTTGAGGTCCCTGACATGAAGATAATTAAACGGGCCTCTCTACTTGACTTGGTCCTATTTGGTTTCTCTAGAAAGCTCCAGAAAGCCGAAGGGGAGGAAGAAGGTAGTTGTGCTGGAGCTCTAGTGGAGGATGAGCTCCAAATGTGATGATCGCCACTGCACAGTCCTCTCATTGGATCTTCGCTCTTGAACTTTACTTCCACTAGTTCCACTCCATTGCCCACCGCCAAGTTGGGCAAAGCCAAGCCTGATAATGTCTTGTTAAAAGACGTCTCTCTCTCTCTCTCTCTCTCTCTCTCTCTCTCTCTCTCTCCAGGAAGAAGGGAGTAAGACCCATGATTACTTACTCCCTTCTTATCTGAGCATGGGTCCTCTCTACACTGCTTACACACACACACACACACACACACATACATGCACGTGTGTACACACACACACACACACATGAACACACACGCACATACACACACACCTCCCCACCCCTCTCCTACCCACCGGCTTCTTCAGAAAAAGAATGGCTAGCGTCTGTGTATTGATAGGGGAAGCGACCGCAATATAAATACAACCCCCACAATGCACTGCTGCAAGTCTCACAGCCGATTGAACCCGTGCAAACACCGTAAAGGACTTTCAAAAGGAGGGGGAAAAAAGAGGAGGATGAGAGGGTTGGGGGTGGAGAACAGAACAGCTTGTGAGTTTGAGTTTGAGGACACGGCTTGTTTCCTGCTGTGATGTGTATACATAGGATGGAAGAGATAGCGGTTCTGGCACTTTTTTTTTTTTAATGATATATTGTGTATATATTCTCTGTTCCCCCTGTGTTTGTGTTGGTTCCCTCCAGATAGGCCATGTCCACACTGGTGAAACTGCTGTCCATCCACACTGAAACAGAATGTTCACTTCAGTTGCGTTTCAGCTGGTACCTTCCCAGACCTTTAGCCGGCCACTGCTGTCAGAATTACATCACAGTATACGTTGTATTTGTTGTTTTTGGAAATATAAGTTTTGCCCATCTGCACAGCAATGCCAGGCCGGCAGTTGCAGATGCACTCACTTTGGATCAACGTTTTCAAACAGTTGAGAACGCTGACACTAACGGTGTGAACACCAAAATGGAGAAAAAAAGATGCATTTTTACATTTAGCCGGCGTGTGTTTAACTTGACTCTCTCTCTCTCTCCCTCTCTCCCCCTTGTCCCCTCTCACCCCAGGAACTGGTGTCCTCACACTATCTCCAAGACGGTGACCTGCCAGGTCCAGAATGGCACCGTCCTGCAGCGGGTCTACCAGAGCTGCCGCTGGCCTCAGGGCTGCTCAGGAGCCAGGTGAGGCCAGCAGGAAGTAACCATGGGACCATGTGACCATGGTTCAACTCGATAAACTCATCATAGTCATCTAAATCTAGACCCTCACATTGTCTCCAAAATGCTACAGCAGGTATAACTGAATGTTAGATAAACAACAGTTGGCAGATGATAGATGACCACGGACAGACGGATAGCAGAGATGGATCAACTTTTTAAAAATATATTCTCCTATAGTTGTGTAGATTGAGACAATGTTGAAGGATATTAACCTTGCATATGGGAACTCTCTCTGTCTGCAGTGTTCAGAAACAGGTAGACAATACATACAAAGTTATGTCTGGCAGCGTAATGTCATTTTTCTCAGCATCTTTTTAGAATCAGTGGGGGATAAAACTGTAACACAATGATGTGTGTGTGTGTGTGTGTGTGTGTGTGTGTGTGTGTGTGTGTGTGTGTGTGTGTGTGTGTGTGTGTGTGTGTGTGTGTGTTTGTGTGTGATCCTCAGTTATAAGACAGTGGTCAGGCCCTCCTATAAGCTGGTGTATCGAACCGTGACGTCTCTAGAGTGGAAATGTTGTCCCGGGTTCAGTGGCACCGCCTGTGAAGAAGGTAAGTCAGGGGTCAAGGCAGGGTCGAGGGGTATCTACATTCACACACACTCTTGTATATCTTTGTTATACACACAATCTCGTATAATTAAACTTTTTTTTTGCATTATGCACAACGAGCAAACAAACAAACTCTCCACTTCATACATGCACTCAGTATTTACACAGCGGTGCAAAACAATAACTGTGAATGTTTATCTAGACAATTGTTTTCTGCTTAGATTAGAGAACCCAGCGGATGAGTCATAGTCTGGAAATATCTATGACTGGGTTTAGTCTGGTTCGAAAGAGATGCCAACCTCCTCTCCTCTCCTCTTCTCTCCTCTTCTCTCTCAAAAATCGCCGAAATCCAAACTTCCCATCCAAACCAAAGTCACACTAACTCTCTAGGTAGGGCTCCGCTGCTCCATTTACGTTGTGCCTTCCTGTATTTCTGCGTTCATGACGCCTTGGTGCGCTAAGAGTGGCTAGCTCCATGAAGATAATCTATTCAGATAGCTCCCTGCTTCCCTGCATCAAACCACATCTGTCCTAACCGCCCGCTTCCAAAGAAGGCCAAAAACTAAAGCAGGCTGGTTTATTCCAGGTTTATTTTTCACAACATGCATCTAGTGTGAGAGTTGTTGTAATGCTTCGTTTTTTAGTCTGCTCTGATGTTTTCTATGTAAGTTTGCAGTTTTTCCGTTGCTGTCGCTGTGCTGTTTATTTTGGCTTCCAAAAGAGACAAGTTAGTACTGCACTCTACTTTATGCCAAGCGTTTTAGGCTTGGGTAGCTACACACCGGATACTCACAGACACACTCAGTCTCACTCAGTACATAATGACTTCCCCTGGCATCCCCCCTGCTGTGCTGTGCCCTAACAGTCTGGAGGGGGGAGGGGTGTGAATGTCATGACCAAGTCCCAGACCTTGGCCTCAGGTGACCTTTGGTGAGCCTGGTGTGTGTACTGTACTGTGTGAACGATCCTCTTCACTCTTTCTACAACCACCCTGCACCCTGTTTAAAGATGTAAAAACACACCCGGAGCAGCTCTGATGGACTCAATGGGACACAAAGCCGAGGGACGCGTAGTCAAACAGATAATTATCCAATTAAGTTGTTGCTGAAGGGGGATCGCTTTGGTTGTCATGGAAGCAGTGCAGTAGGGGGGGGTGTGTGCAGGGATTAGCCACTTATTAGCACCTCGTTCAGGGTGCCTCAGATCACGGCCGGCGCTGAGAGGAAGTGACAGGTCTCCATTCTCCACTCACTCTCCCACACCCTGGCCACCGTCCAGGGCCACCGGCGCTCCGTCTGCTCAGCCCACAACCCCCCCTGCCCCACACACACACACACACACACACACACACACACACACACACACCACCACCACCACCCCCGCCTCAAAGAGACATCTAACCTGTGCCACCCGTGCGTAGCTGGAGGCGGAGACTGGGGGGCTGAAGGCCCGGAACGGTTGCCATAGCACCCCCTTGTAAAGCTTGCATTGTTCACCGAGTCCAAAAAGTGACCTAAAGGGTTGCATCGACGAGCAGACAGAGTCTTAATTTTCGTTGAGAAATACCGCAAGGTATAGTCACCGTCGAGTAGTCAAGACAAAAGACAAAACTTTTAGAGGGACTGTGCCACAATGTTCAACATTGGGGGATGCGTTTAAGGATTACTCTGAGTAACCCTTAAACACGGTCTTCTAATGGCCCTAAAAAACTAAAACTACTCGAATTTTTAAAAAAACAGCTTTAAAGTATTACCTCAGTGTTTTAGTGGTCGCTACGTAGCTCGGTTTCCTTCCCCCCCTCGTTCCCTCCCCCTCGTCATTATTCCATCTCACCTGCTTGTCTGGCTTTTGCAGACTGTGGAAAATATGTATTATCTCCTGATTTACTTAACCTCCCTCCACTCCACTTTCACAACCCCACCCCCATCTCTCTCTCCATCTCCCCTAATTGCTGCTAGCCATGCCTTACTCCCAAGGCTGGTCCGCATTACGGGAGGGCCCCCCTTGACAATACCCAGGCCTCTCTGGGGCCCGGGCCCTTGGAAACTGGCCCAAAGGAAACTTAGGAGGGTGGGGGTACCAGTCATCATTGATTTGCTCTCTTGATTTTAAAGTATTTTTTATTGAAACATTTTTGATTCTTCAAATTGACTTACATTTCGTCATCAACTCACATTTCATCCGTCCGTTAAACCAGAGCTGATTTTATTTCATTCATTCTGAATCATTTTGTGTTGTTTTCCCCTCGTGGAGCCACGTTTCTGCTCTCTGATTCCAGGCAGACTCGTTGACACGGATCGACTAGTGCTGTCTGGAGTGGAGATAAGGTGTCTCTGTTTTAGATTTGTGCTGTTATGTGTTTCCAAACAGCTTATGGGAGCCAAGCGGTGCTGTGTGCGGAGGAGCGGGAGAGATGAATGAATGGGGAGTTTTATTTATCGTCATCAAGTCATCGTAGGCCCATGGAGTGCTGTTAAAATTTTCAACGGCAGGCGATCGGTGCTCCGTGGCTCCCTTGTGTTCAAAGCAAGAAATTGACAAAGCTAAACATTACATCAGGCCCCGGCTGATAAGAGGCAGCTCATATAAAGTATGAGCTGCAAGATCATCTCACTTTGTATTGACTCCCCACACACACACACACACACACACATACACACACACACCCCAAAGTCTCGGGGCCTTGGCTGAAACCTCTGCAGTGTTTTTATACGCTCCTAATTGTTTTCTATGATGTTTGGGATGTATTGTCTTACTCCTGGACCTGCTACACAATGGCATTTATCTCTGATTGAATCTGAGAAGAAGAAGAAAAAAGTACAGCTAAATATTTGCAGATGGAAACACTTTCATAGCGTTCCAGACACAAGGACTTAATGTATGGCTGCATCAGCTCTGGCCTTCCAAAGAACTACGCTGGTGTTTTCAGAAGGGATTGCCAAGTTTAAAGGACATAAAGCATAAATATCAGAATGAGTCTCTAATTTGGGGAGCTTATTATTAGTATTTGATGTTATTTATTTTCCTTGCTTGGTCTCTGTTATAGCATTAAACCAAATGATGTATGTAGTGTAGTCTATACATTTTGCACATATTGAATTGGAAGATTAGAGAAAAAAAGGGTTATTCAAAAATATCTGCCTATGTCTGCTTTATCTCTCTCTTTTTCTCCCTCTCTCTCTCTCTCTCTCTCTCTCTCTCTCTCTCCCTGATGAAGTCTTAAGAGTGCGAGGTACACTTGAGCCGGGGGCCCCGGGGCCCTTGACAGGGTTTATTGAGCCCAACCCTCCTCCCAGTGGGGTGCCAGTGTCTGTGCGGCGTAATATTTCTGTGGGTGTGAACACGCTCTCTCTGAATTTTCACGGCTGTCGAAGCTCTGCTAGACATCGGTGGTGTTGGTGTTGGGGGGGGGGGGGGGGGGGGGGGGGGGGGGGATGTTGGGGGTTTGCCATTGGAGGTGTGGTGTCTAATAAGCCACAGAAATGTAATCTGTGTTTTCACAGCTCGCTGTGGCTTATCAGAGGCCTTCACACTAAGCCCCCTCGCTTTCACCTTCAGTAGGCTGCCGCTCCTAGCCACTAGCGAGGGGAAGTGGCTGTGTGTCAATATGTATGTGTATTGATGTGTGTGTGTGTGTGTGTGTGTGTGTGTGTGTCTCTGTGATTGTGAGTTTGCCAATGTGTGTGTGTGCCCGCTGAACAGTGCATCTGTGAACCATGGAACCATGATTAGCTGCAGGATTTAGTAGCTCCAAGTGGTGGGGCCCCTACTGTGGAGCCCCAGGAGATACGGGGCCAGGGGGACACAACCATGTGACCTGCACCCCACACTCCTGGGAGACCAGTGCAGGCGTGGTATCAGCCACACCCACCAGGTATATAGTCAGTCCCCTCTCTACACAGGGGCTGCTACATTGAAACACATCCAGAGAATGTATCTGGCTTCCCGTAATGGGCTGTATTTTCTTGCAAGTCAGGATGTTAGGGCGATAGGAAAGGTAGTATTATTCATTTTCTGATTTTATTGGAAATCATATTGCTTCCTTTTCTAGTAGACAAGGCCATAAGTGGTGTGTTATGGCTTCTTGACACAATCACAAAATGTATCTCCTGTTGTTTCAGAAAGGAAGATCAGGGGCCTCATGTACAAAGCTTGCTTACGCACAAAAAAGCTGCGTAAGCCACTTCTCACGCAAACGTTCGGATGTACAAAGACTGACTTGACGTGAAAAAGTGCGGTTCTCCACGCAAACTAAATGCCTTGCTTACGCACATTTCTGCTGCATTTTGTCAGTTGGCGGCACATAGAGGCAATGCAGCGCAACAACATTAAGCTACGCGATCACGAGTCATGAAGTAATATTGCAGTATGGGGCTAGTAAAAAGTGGATTTGTACGTCGGGCTGCACTTCAATCATGCGTTATTGTTGTCGAGAGGCATAATGTGACACCGTTGTAGATATTAGGCTAAACTTAAACAGACACATAAAATTAAATTGTCAATATTGGAATTAAAAGTAAATTAAAAGGAAGCCCACGCTATATTATTTTCAGTGACGAATTGTTTATTAAACGTTACATATTTTCAGGGCCACGCCTAATGGGCCTGGCCTAATGGATCTCTCTCCACGCATTTGTCGTGAAATTTTTGACTGCAATATCATTATTTGATGTTGCGTGGAGTAAGCACAAGCCATTGTTACTTAAAATCAATCCATCAATGAACCAGTCGGACAATTTCTAATTATGTACATATTATTGACACCTTGGGTGTATGGGGACAACCTATCGTCAGCATGCATCCAAATGAGAATATAAAAGCACGCGCAAAATTGCAATAATCGAGAGGTTGACAATGGCAGTCTTGGCCTTGTTAGAAGATATTGCGAATGGTCGCATTCGAAATGAACGGGTGTCACGATGATGACTGGCTTATCAGCCGATTCAGATTTCCAAAAGCTATATCCTCTTGGAAATCTACTGAGTTGGGCCCGGGTTTGGAGAGGCAGACGGCGAGGAGTCACGCATTGCCAGTTCCAATACAAGTCCTGACTACGCTTGGTTTTCTAGCAACAGGATCATTCCAGAGGGAATTGGCTGACCGGTCAGGAATGAGTCAGGGCTCTGAGCCGCTCCATTGCGGCGGTGAATTTCTGTTGCGCGATTGTTGAGCGGGGGGGGGGGGGGGGGGGGGCCGGAGGATTTCTATTGCGCGATTGTTGAGCGGGGGGGGGGGGTGCTACCGGAGAATTTCTGTTGCGCGATTGTTGAGCGGGGGGGGGGGGGCCGGAGGATTTCTGTTGCGCGATTGTTGCGCGGGGGGGGGAGGGCGGGGGGCAAAAGGGCACTTTGGTCCGCTCAAAAGGGCACTTTGGTCCTTCAAAGGGAAAAGGGCAGGTGCTCGGGCACCCATAGCCCCCCCCTCTGCACGTGCCTGATGCCCAAATGCGCCTTACGAATATCGTGGCAAGGTGGCCTGGGTCAACCCATGATTCATTCGTCCTGACTAACAGCTCGGTTGGGAATAGGTTTCGAACTCGGCAGCAGTTAATAGCAAGAATATAAAAAAGGTAAACGGAGACAACATTCATTTTAACTAGTTATTTTAATGTTTCATTAATGTCTTTTAAGGCCCCAGTTATTTGTTGCAGCAGGTTGGAATTAATATCATTAATGCCCTTGATTCTCTTCCTTTCTCCATTATCTCCTTTCTCCTAACAAGCGCACTACTGCAGGCCTATTTATACTAATTAGCATATTAAATGAGGGAGGAGACAGGGCGGAGAGTCGGGCTCGTGCACGTGCGCTCAATTTCACGTCAATTGGGATGTACAAAGAGAATCTGCGCGAAATTGTGCTTACGCAAGGATTGATACATCCGGATTTATTTGTGCGCAGCAGCTTTCCAGATTTGGGCGTCCGCAAAGTTTTAGTAAGAAATCCACGCAAGTCTTAGTACATGAGGCCCCAGGTGATTGTAATCCAACATATGTTCAAATGTGACATGTCTGGCATGCTTTGTCGAATCGATGCATCATATGAGAGGGGAAATGAACTGTCAAGGTAAAAAAATAAGTACATTTTCATTGCATGTTGCCTTTAGGGACAACAACATTTTCTTTGTAACAGTAGATGACGTGGTATAGATACATTTTCCTCTACACATCATGCAACGGCAACTCTATGAGTGACTTGTTCATACGTGGGGAGCAGGAGACCTGTTGTGGAGGCCAGTGACGTGCAGCTGAGACTCAGGGTTATGTAAATGTCCACGGCCAGCCAGCGGAGCACTAGCGCTTAGCTCAAATTGGAAGCAGCTGAACTGAACGTCAAGGAGAGAGACGAGAAGGAGGAGGAGGAACTCCTAGAGTAGTGTGTAGACACACGGGTGTGTCCTGCGTCTAGAATCCACACACACACACACACACACACACTCCAGTGTGCGGGAAGGGGGGAGGTCATTAATTAACGTGAAACATTGCTGTGATTATTAGCGTAACGAGGCCTAAATCAAACCTTGGAACTACCCCCCCCCCCCTTCCCTGTCTGGCTCCCCTTGCCTCACACATACAGCGCACACACACACACACACGCACACGTGTGTGCGACTGTCTGTGCAGGCTTTAGTGTATAAGTAACCGCCTACTGTATATCGTATGTCCCATGCAACTCACCAAGCGTTTACATGGCACATGTGGTCGTGTGGTTATCACATGTGGCTGCAGGCCAGCCAAATACGTGATTTACAAGTTAGCCACGTCTCCCTGCAGAAGACATCTATATCTTGATGCCTTTTGTGAACCCGTCGATCATGACACGGTGGTTGGTTATTGCATTTGCTATACATGGGTGTACATTTTACATTGCAATTTTGTCAGAGGAACAACTAAAACTTTTTTATGGCATAAATATACTGTATATACTGTATATATACAGTGGCGTTTCTACATGTAAAATACAGGTGGGGCTAGGCTAATTTTTTATTTTTTTAAATGACGTACCAGTGTCCGTGACGTCACCCGTTTGTTTTCACAGTCGTGGTGATCTTTGTAGAGGTTGACTCCGCCTGTTCCCGGCTATCCTGCACAACACAGGACTGTATGTAAAATCTAGTTCAACATCTGACCTGTGGAAGGCAGTAATACGCTAAACGGCTCTAAACCTATCAGTAAACCAAGCTAATGTGGACGGGGTATTAGAATATATTCAAACAAATTACGGGGCATTTTAAATTTGTTTGAAATTCATTTTTGGAAAAAGTTACAGCCCTAAAATATTACAAATAAAATTGGTAATTTTCAAAAAAGCTAAAGTATTTGAAAATAGAGATTGAGCTTTCTTCATTGGTCTAACTTACGTGTCAGTGTCCCACCATGCTGCTTGTAGCCCTGGCTTGGTGTGTCCCATTCTCTATTCAGCCCTCAGCTCCACCACAAGGAACTGTGGATAACCAGGACAGCAGGCAGGTACTGGGTCACAACCATTACAAATAAAATATACTTTAACACTATTCAGTATGCTGGGCTTTTGGTTTTTGAGCTAAGTGACTGTTATCCATGTATCATATATATGTAATTAATAAAGTACATTAGTGCAGCTTTTAATGTTTTATTGCTGACATCAAAACATTGCAATAATGAAAGTATAGTTTTTAAACTTTAAACTAAGCTTCCGCAAACCTAAAATGACACTAGTGCAAACAGCTGTAAGAGCCACCAATATCATGTTACCATGGAGACCTCCCATAGGCCTAGGGCCTAGGCAGTGTCCTGGGGAGATATCAAAGATAACAGCTGTGAAAGAAAAGATTCAGAATGGCCTGTCTTGGTTTAAAGCCCACTCACCACGACAAGGTGCAGACCAGGAGTGGGGACATATAAGACGGGACAAACATAAACAGACACAACATTGACAAGAACAACGCTTAACTGTCACTGTGTTACATACATGGCAGAAGGTATCGCAGCACAACCACCATCTGTGATTTACAGGAGACATCCGTTGTCTCGTCGGCCTGTACAGCAACACATGATGTCTCGTCCACTTGTTCGGCTGTCCCTGTCCACTTCATACATGCAGTCTAATAGTTGGTCCTGTATGGTGATGTCCCTTTGAATACGGGCTGAGCGTCATAGTGCCGCTGAAGCCGAGCATCGCCCTCACACACAGTCTCAAAAATACACCGGAATATCCCCGGATTCAGACCGCCGACTCGTCGTGACCCCGCAGTGCTGTCTCACATTTCCCACACAGTTTAATACAAGTGATGATCCGACCGAGTACATACCTGTTTTCGTTTGCGTACCTCCGACATGCTTGTTAGCAACTTCTCACACGGCGCACACGTGAGGACGAAGTCACTCGAGTCATGACTCATCACGCTGCGCCGCACACTACAGCCAATAGCTGCGAACAATGAAATGACGCTGTAGCGGAACGAACCATATATGTCCATAGCAGTGCCGGTGGGGATAGCCCTACCATAGGAAAATATTTTTCTCCGTCCACTTCAACATGCTGAGCATGCGCAGTTCAATTTTTCAAGTCCCAATACACACTACCATTAGACTGGTGGGGCTAGCGCCATTTTTAGCCCCACCTAGCCCCACCAGCCCCCCTCAGGCTGAAGAAGCAAGCTAGGGTCGACTAAAAATGAACTAAAAGCGCCAAACGTATTATTTTACAGTACTTTATGGGGAGATTTTTTTGAAATATATATATTTAAAAAAAAATTATATATAATTTTTTTATTTTTATTTTTTTTTATTTATTTTTTTATTTCTTTCTTGTGAGAGTAGGTGGGGCTCTGCCCCACCTGCCCCTAATGACCAGTCGCCACTGTATATATATATATATATATATATATATATATATATATATATATATATATATATATATACATATACATATATATATATATATATACATATATATATATATATATAGTCAATCATATGTAGTCACATCATATGTAATATGATTTATAGCAAATTAATTAATTCATCCCTTGTCCTGTTGGTTCTGTTGAATCGGATTTCATACCTGTGTGTTTAAATATTAAATAATGTGGTTTGAGGACAGGCGTGATGCTTCAGTTTAATCCTTCGTCACAGAGTGGAAAAACCTGTTCTTCCTTCTGATGTATTATTTCCTCTGTCATCTCAGGGGAACACATTGAAATAAACAGCCCCTTTCCTGCTGCACAAGAAAGTTTGCCTGGCCATCATTTCAACAGACATAAAACAACTGCCAGAGTTAAAAATAGACCTGTGCCCGCATCAACAAACACAATTAAACTTCAGTCACACACTGCTTTCCTGCACTAGCTAAGTAAGAGTAGAGTAGCAGTAGACACACTTTAGCCCACACAGCCAGGGTTTCAAGACAACTGCACTGCCAACAGTGCAAACAACAAACTCTTTTCACCAAGGGTTCGAGGGTTGCTTGTTCAGCTCCTTGGCAAGAATTGTCAAGGTTTCCCAGAGCAAGACATCCAGGCTTTTAAGTGCTGCCAACTAGTGAGTAGTCACCTTGCTGCCATGGCCGATATGGTGTGACATACCCATCAATGAATGCATGAATGAATGACTCTGTGTGGGTAATGTGAATGGGAGCCATTGATTGTGAAGTAATTAAAATAGCTGTATGAATGTGGATGGAATGGATATGAAAAGCAGGACATGAAAAAGGATGTAAGCATCAGCTCAATGGAATTAGACCTTGTAGTAAAAACGGGAGCAGACAAGGTGTGTGTCTGAGTTATTAGCTTTCTCAAACCAGGATCAGATCCAGGCTGATGTAATTAAATTTGCATTAAGCCTGTCTGCTGAATGCAGCTTTAACACAGAACAGGAGGATACACAATGAAACATAACTACTGTACTGGGGGTAATTGTCCTAGCAGCTATTTGTTAGTAAAATCTTTTTGTAAAAAATGTCAATGTCCCTTTCTGCCACTCTGCCACCATTGCCTTTCACACGCTCCATTTCAGTCCTCAAGCCACAAAGTAAAAAACCTTTACAGTAAAAAACACATGATGTCGAGGCCAGGGTCAGGCTATATTGTTTACCGTACAAATGTATAGCGTGTTTTCCATGTTTACATCACACACTATTTGTCTGCGGTTTTTGTACACTCCCAGAAGTCCAAACAGTCTCGCTGCACATTCGTCATGCCTATGAGTCCATAAACACCACATAAGAGAACCTCGAGTGTTTTAGCTCAACGGGTGGGGATTTTTATGAACGCTAACATCCAAACCCCTGAGCCCGGCACTCCTCTGGCCGCCAAACGCCAAACAAGCGACCACATCACAGGGATCTCACCGCCATCGGCTCTGCTGACATCATACATGGCTCTCCTCGAATCACAGACCTCCCAGATACCCCTGCCCTGATCTGGCCTCTGCTGGAAGACCATCTCCAGTGTTCGAATGGAGCTTCTTGTTATCACACAGATTTTTGGAAAATAGAGCAACAGGAGCTTTGCTTTTCATCTCGAACGCTTGTTTCCAACCGAGGGCGAATGTACTTTCAAGGGTAGGCAAGGGGGAATGGTTGCAGCATCACAGCAGCAGGTTTTTAAATGTTTTAACTTTTACCTTGTAATATTTTATAACTGTCTTTGTGGGGCTGGATGATCACATTTTTTCTTGAAGTTTTCTTCATGTTTTTAGGGCTGCAAGTAACAATATTGTTTTTCAATAAATGATATATAGTTTATAAATTGCCAAAAATAATGGCAAATGCCATCACAGCTTACCAGAGCCTAATGTTGCGGCACAAATGTGCTTGCGTTGTCTGACAAGCAGCCAAGAAAAACATTTTTGATTCAAGCAAGCAGCAAATGTTCTAAAATGACGAAATAAGGTTAATTGATTACCAAAAATAAAAAAACATTTTCGCAATCCTTATCTCATCACTTTTTATATCGATCAACTAACCAATTATGAGAGCAATGATGCCGTGACTATATGTTCTAGATCCCAGCACAGGGTTGTACAGAAGTTTTTTGGGGTATTGGGAGTGGAGTGTGTGGGGGGGGGGATACATGATGCATCCATAGGGGATGAGGGGGAGCTGCAGCTGATGGATGTGATTAGTTCTGCATGGGAGAGCCGAGGGGAGATGGGGTTCAGGAGGACCTGCATCAGCAGACAGACTAATTAGAGACATGCCTGGTGGACCGTCAGCTAGCTCCACAAACCTGACCACGGAGCACACATTCCAAAGGCCTTGTATGATTTTGAGCGGCAAACATACAATGTGAACGTGGAACAGAAAAGAATGATATAAATCAAGCAGTCTCTGCTCTTTACCGTGTGGTGCACAGGTTTAAAGACCCCCCCAAAAATCGTTGATCTACGATTTGGGAATGTGTGGTTGTGCACTTCAGCTTTAGAATTTGTGTGTCCCTCTGGCCTCTTCCACGATGGAGTGCTATACTGTCTCAGCACTGGGTTGAGTTTGACAGAGAGACAAATACAGTGACACCAGGAGGGGGGTGCTCCCAGCTTTTCACTGTTTACCCTGCACTAATAGAGCATGTAAGGCACGCATCATTTAGGAAAGAGCTCGTACCTCCTACACAGTCTTGACTCCTAGGACGTTGTAGGACACACACACACACACACACACACATAAACAGAAACAGGTCAGAATGTGTGACCACTGTTTAAATATTAGCTTTGGGGAGGTTCTTAATACAGGGCACCTTCCTCTGACCCTGTTCCCGAGGGACCCATGGCTTCCTGGTGAATCCAGGGGAGCCCTTAGACTGATGTTAGCATAGCTCAGGTGCTTCTCTGTCCTCCAGTGGTCTGGCTAGTGGGTTTCACGGGATTCATACTGGGCTTTCAAGGTGGTGTATCTGGCATAGCTATTGAAACAGTTGATGAGGTAGTTTGTTGATGAGGTAGTTTGTTGTTGAGGTTGCTAGCTGTTGAGGTAGTGAGTTGACAGGGTAGTGTCTTGTTGAGATAGTTTGTTGTTAAGGTGGTTTGTTGTTGAGGTAGCTATCTGTTGAGGTAGTTATGTGATGAGGCAGCTGTGTATTCCTTTGCACTAAGCGTTCACTACAAAGGGATAAGGTGTTTAATTACGGTCAGGTCGGCCACTTGTGCGCTGATGCGCCTTGTCTGTCGAGGCATTTGTGTGTTTTGAGCCAGCCTGCATCCTGAGCCTGCTTGGCTGTCGAAGCATTTAGCCGCCGAGGTAGCCGTGAGGCTGGGAGGCCCGAAGGGGTGAGCTCATTACCAACAGGACGTACCCCTGAACCTCCAAACCAGGGCTGTGCATTCCGCCTGCCCCACCGTCCCCCTGGGACTCATCTGGGGGGCGGTGGGAGGTTGTGGGGTGTGGAGGCCGCTTTAACAGCTCCAGTGTTTTGCTTGGACCTTTGCCAAAGGCCAGCAAGCCAAGCTGTGTGTGTGTGTGTGTGTGTGTGTGTGTGTGTGTGTGTGTGTGTGTGTGTGTGTGTGTGTGTGTGTGTGTGTGTGTGTGTGTGTGTGTGTGTGTGTGTGTGTGTGTGTGTGTCCGTGTCCCACTCCCACCACCCCTTACTTCCCCAGTCAGGACCATAAATAGTGGGCAGGGAGGGCAGCTGTGTGTTCCTGCTTCTTCAGGTGTTTATAACTCTTTCCCTACTCACAGCCAGTGAGTCTGGCAGCACACTCACGCCCATACAACCCTTATGGAGCATATTTCCTCCAGCAAACACCTGCCTTTGTACGGAGGGAGACAGAGCAATGAAAAATTAATATGTTGGGACCCAGAAACGTGTCACATGTTTGTCCCCGACTCATTTGTGGCTCCAGAGGCCGCAGTTTTGTCAGTCTGACATGGCAATAAACACACATGATGAAATACATGCTGTCCATGACAGAAGAGCAGGGCAGTCAAACCTTTTTTATTAAGGTGAATCACCTCTCTATACCTGCGGCCGAAAGGGCTATCTGCTGTGTCAGCCACTGACATTGGCACAGGAGAGAGAGAGAATGAGAGAGAGAGAGAGAGAGAGAGGATGATGTCATGCCAGTTTTATTTCTCTTGGCTGTCCTCCATGTTGTCTATGTGAACGGGCCCCGCCTCACCTGATTGGGGCCCCAGGGCCCCCAGAGAGTAGAGGCTGTCTGGCCAGGTCTGGGGAGACGCTGGGCCTGTCAACAAGAGTGCACACAGAGCAGCAAAAGAGCAATAACAAAGAAAAGGCAATTCATCAAAGAAATGACTAAAACGCTAAAACGTCACAGTCGCTGTACATTTTGTCACATTCAGCTGACACATATTTACGACTGTGGCCTTATTCTCATTGCATGCATGTAAGATTAATATTCTGATCTCTGTTCAATAGATTGTTGGAATGAAAAAGGAGTGTAAAAACAGATAGAGATATTAGAGATTATACTTGGCCATTTTATATGATCCAGCATAGAACAGACTGAGACTTTCAAATAGCCTTACCTCTTTGTACATCCCATTACATTACATCCTATTTACATTTTTAAAAAAAACAAAGACCTGAACCAGAAGCCCCCAAATCTTCTCGCCGATGTAAAATCGGGCAGGGGGGCGAACTTGTTTTGGTGGAACATGTGCATGTGGGGAGGCGAGCCCTGGCATTAAAATGGCTAAATCCCCACAAAAGAAAACGCCACATAAAACAGTAAAAGACGTATGTCCACGATGTGATTTGCCATTTTCAGCGTGAAGGTCGGTAGCTCAGAGGTGGGTGTTACACAACTGCGGTAACAAACAGATAGTGGAAGAGGAGGAGAATGCTGACTGAAATAGTCGCCCAATGGCAGGCTTATACCAACCACCTACATCTGGTTAGTCAGACTAGGTTCTCATCAATCTAAATCAGATAATTAAAGGAAAAATACGTTTTGGCATATCGATTTAATGCCTTTTAAAGGTGTGCAATGGATCCCAGGCCCTATTTTACAATGCATTTTGTAGCGTTTCCCTTTGCAGCAGTTTCCCTTTCTGTAGACAACGTGGCATCACTGCAGCAGACACAACAGTGTTTAATATGGGAGTCTGTCTTCAACTCGCTGTATCAGATATTAGTTTCATCCTCAGAGGAACAACCAATCTGAGGTTATGTCTTAGAATCACTGCAAATCAACTTATTGCACTGCTGCGAGAAATCCCATAAGAGATGGAGATGGATGGAAATTGCATATTATGCTAAAATTAAAATTCTGAAAAGAAACCCTAGTTTGAATTGGATGTTTTATAGCAATGTCAAAGTGCTTAAGCCTGCGGTACTCCTCTAAGACTAAGGATGAACTCGCTTCTTTCCTCCAGGCTCAGGTCAGGTGTGTCTGTAATATATTTAGTATCTTGTGGATGGCAGGGGAAGATGGATGTGTAAAATGGGAATGCACTGGTCTGCGAAAAGGCATGATGCCGTTCCAAAAAGATGCTTCGAGAGAGAGAGAGAGAGAGAGAGAGAGAGAGAGAGAGAACAAAAGCCTGTCCACTCCCTCTTATTGTTTGGGCTGACTCTTGGCAGGGGACTGTAAAGACATTAGAGCCAAAAGAGAAGGGAAAAAAATCACAAAGAGAAATCAAAACAGTGTTTTGATTTGGCTATTCCTGAAAAAAAGACAAAGAGCAGACAGTTTTTTTTCCCTTTAAGCCACAACCTAATGGCACTTTTGAATTACGGCATCATTTTCTTTTCTCTCAAATCATGTAGTTTACATATACCATACATTGTTTGATCTAATGTGAGGGTCTCTCCCTCTCTCTCTCTCTCTCTCTCTCTCTCTCTCTCCACAAATGGACATGTTTTAGCCTTCCACTGGGCAGTTGGTAATCTCCATGGAGACATCAAGTGGGGTGAAAGGCCAGAGAAATGAGAGTTCCTGTGTTTTTGGGCATTTGTTCAACAATAGCGAGCGTTGTTCCTTAAGTACCAGCGCTGTATTGAGTCTATAATACAGAATCAGAATCTCTTGACCCAAAGCAAAACCGACATTTGTGTGCCGGCATTTGGTGAAAGACAAGATGATGCTTCGCATTGCCATAGAAAATTGAATCCACTATTAAATTCAATTTTCTTTAATCCTGTGGGAGAGCTGTCCGATGGCCAACATGAACGCAGCGGTTTCCTGGGACACCTCCCAGAGTTACAGAGCGTCTTGAGGTCCTGATGAGTGACAGCCAAAACCTGACGGTCCGATGAGTTTCCCTCGCGGCGATGGGAGACCTCACACTCACTCCATGATCTGCGTAAGAGTGCATCAGAGGGCATGCTGGGAAGATGAATTACCCGCCGACGCTTCAGGATATTTCCCCTTCATCTGAGCTGAGCACCAGTGACTTGGCCCTTCCCCCCAAATCCCCAGCCTCACCAGACAAAGTGGGTCTCATAAAGGGACTGGGTCATGGTCAGAACTGGGTTCCATGGTGAAGTTGCAGACTGTAGCTTTTTGGGAGACAGCCGGAGTAGCAAACTGCCACCAGATTTCTACATGTGTCTGGAAGTGT
>JAOPHQ010001425.1:0-5000 GCA_030340625.1 Merluccius polli | reverse complement strand
CTCTCTGTGTAGTGCTGATTGTTCTAAAGGTCATTTCATCTATTTCTGCATGCACGTGTGTGCGTGTGTGTGCGTGTGTGTGTGTGTGTGTGCATGCGTGTGCGCGTTGTGTTTGTTATGCAAGTGTATGTAAAGCTGATGTCTGTGACAGTGTATTTTAGGTAAGATTTACATGCAGCAGACGCTCACACTTACGGATCTACCTCTAAAGATCCTGCATGCATCCGCATATAAACAGACGTGTGTGCGTGTGTGTGTGTGTGTGTGTGTGTGTGTGTGTGTGTGTGTGCATGTGGGGAAAGCAGGTTTGTGCCTCGAAGGGGGGCTTAAAAACCCCCACCCCCACTAATCCTGTTATGGTGTCTTCTGCTGGAAGACCACAACACTGAAACTCATGCCTCTGTGTCTTCTCTGTCTGTTTACTCAGCCCAGGGCTGTGGTGTGTAACTCACACGTTTACCACTGTATTGTCATGATGGTTGAAGACTTCCTCCACAGCATCTGTGTGGGAAAGTTCCTGGTTGGCTTTTATTTCTCCCGGTAAAGGTTTTGCGTCCATTAAGGGTGTTTGGGGATCACTCAGAGACCGATCCGTCTGTGTGTTTTCGTCTGCCCACTCTGTACTGTAGGATGACTGTTGGCTTCATGGTTTAAAGAGAGGAGAGCAGTCTCAGCCATGGACTATCCATGATCCCGATGTTGTGTGCTAGTGGGGGGGCTCATACACATCATTTATACATATATCCCACTCTAGCCCTAACCGTGACCCAATTAGAGATTGTTCGTCCGCCGTAATTGTTCGTTCGTCCGTGGCTGATTAGAGCTTTGTTGTGTTTGTGTCACCTGAAGGAGCCAGGGTGTCAGCCGCTGCTGTTGACTTGATCTCGGGACCAGAGCCCCCGTCTTCACCCACTGTGGGCCTCTGTCCCTCACTCAGTGCTGTGCTACTTAGAGCTGCTCTGCATTTGCTCTCAGCTTGACCCACCCATCACCCACCCAGGTGGTGGTGGGTGGGTGCCCCAGGTCTCTCTCCTCCTCCTCCCTCCCCTCCGCACCTCGGCACAGGGGGTTGGGGGCTGGTCTCACCTGAGCACCAGGCTCAGTTTTCCACACGCTATCACCCCCAACCCAGATAGTCCAGTCGGGCTTTGATCCCAGCCTGCAGCCCCTGGAGGTAAGTGAGGGCTTAATCCCCCAGAAAAGCCCTGGAAAAGACAGGGAGGAATGCCTGGCACACACAGTACCCCATTCACCCTGGGATTAGAACCAGAGCTGTTCAGCACCACACACCCACTCACCCCCCCACACAGCGTGTGTGTGTGACACGTGTGTGTGTGTATGTGTGTCTGTGTGTGTGACACGTGTGTGCGTGTGCATGTGACACGTGTGTGTGGCATGTGTGTTTGTGTGTGTGTGTGTGCGTGTAAAACCTGCATGGTTTTAATAATGTGTGTGTGAATCCCTGAGAATAAGAGCACAAATCCATTTGTGCATGCGTGCGCTTAAGTACCTTGTGTGTGTAAATGTATGTTGGCTAATCTAATTGTAAGTATGCCAGTATAGAGTAGGATCTAACAATCCTACTTTCCTCTTTCTCACAACATTTGGACGCCAGAAATAGATGCAGGGCTAAAAATAGACAGCAGGAGAGCATTGTCTTGCACTGGTTTTATTTTCAGCTTTGTGGCTATGAGATCAGTCGATTTATTGTGTTGCTCAAGTGCACGTGATGGGGGTGAGTGTTTGCCACTATAAGGCTGGAAACACTGAGGAATCTCACTCGATCCTCAGTGAAATTACCAAACAGTTAGAGGATTAAAAGAACTACATCCTGGGCATGTACACTAAACTCCTTCAGACAGAAGAAGAGGAGTGCAGAACAGACAACCTGATGTAGTCCACTAGGTCTGGTTCTCCTTAGCACCCTCTAGCTAGATGTATGCCTCATCTCTGACACCAACAAACAACACCTGTCCAGTAATACCCACCATGGCATTGACTCCCTTTCATTTAATTTAATTTTAACAGCACTTTTTAAAGGGGGACCACAACAAAAAAAAAATACAATGATGAGGGCAAAAAGTCATAAGACAGCAATATCAAAAACGTATATAGTAATGTAATATCGCGGTATAGACTTAAAGCAACAGAACAGCAATAAAATTGATTTTTGAAAATATTGCTTTTATGAAGCAATGATATTAGAAAGGTATGAAAAACAGTGTCACCTGTCGGCTAAAATTAGTAGTGTGTGTTTGTGTATGTTTATTTAAGAGAGATTGTGTGTGTGTGTGTGTGTGTGTGCTCACATGTGCGTCATGCTGTAACGGCTACCTGAGTATATATCTGAGTTTGTGTCCAGTACAGCCGTGCGCGTACATGCCTGTATTCCAGCAGGTGCACAGTTGCTCCCGACTGTGTATAACGACGTGTGGACGGACGCTCACATCTGGCCCTTGAAGTGCTGGTGAAACGCGTGATCTGGCAATGCCTCCATCTATCAGGAGCCCCCCGGCTGGCCCGGGGTGGGGGTCCAGCCTGTTGGTTTTGGTGCGGAGCCACTGCTATGAGAGCTTCCCCATATGTGGCATGTCCACTGGCCGCTGCAGAACGAAGTAGGGAAGTGCTAGCGGTCAGGTAGCATGTAGGAAATGTGTGTCTGAGACTGAGTATGGCAGCGTGGAGCTCATGAATTGGAGCACTTTGTTCTTTTTTTTTGTTCGTTTTTTTTCACATGGGGCCCTGTTGTTTTAAACTGTCGGTGACATTTTTCGCTCTGCAGGGAGGGTATACGCCAAATGAGCGGAGGGGTTTGAAGGCCAGTCTAACGAGTGTGTCTTTGTGTGCGTGCATATCCAAGTTAGTTAATTTGTGTGTGTGCGTGCATATCGAAATGTATTTGTGAGTGTGTGTCTGTGCATGCATGCGTGTGCGTGTGTGCATGTGCACGCGTGTGTATGTGTGAGTACGTGTATGTGCATGTATGTATATGCACGTGTATGTGTGTGTGAATATGACTCAAGTAGTCCCACAACAAAGAGCTTTTGTAAACATGCAGCCTTGGCTGGCACAGCCCTCTGTGCTTCAATCAGCCAGTTTCCCAGGTCCACCTTCCCACCATATGGGTGCAGACGTCCGGGCCAGGGAGCCTCTGGCTGAATGTGGAACTCTGTGTGTTTTTATGTATGTACTCCTCACACATACCTTTAGATGCTCATGGTTTCTTTGGGCTTACGGTATTACTGGAAAAAGAAAAGACCAGACTGCTTTGACCAGACTGTATTCACCAAAAATCGTATTTATCCATCAATATTTACGTACGCTATATTATTATTATTATTATTATTATTATTATTATTATTATTATTATTATTATTATTATTGTTATTATTATTATTATTATTATTATTATTATTGTTTTACCTCATTTAATTGAATGTGTTTTTTTACCCATATTTTGGAAGGCAGAAAACCTGGCATTTCACTTCCAGCATCAACATATTATAAGCTCTTGCTGTCTAGCAAACCAAAAGAACATAAACTAGACGTCTTGTATGTTTTCTTTTAAACCCCCTCGTGTAATTCCATTATAAATCTACAAGAGTGGTTTCATACAACTGCAAACTCATGTCTTATCGGCATCGCTAGGCTGAAAATATTTGTAGAGTAATGTTAGAATCAAGAACAGAAAGATATGTCACTCTCCTCTCTTTCTTCAGTTCAACGTGCGTGAGGCTCTATCAGAGACATGTATTCATGTGTATTTATGTATGTGTTACGCAGCGACATGCTGTTTATCTTGGCCCAGCATAGGGAGCTTTCTCCAGTCATTGATGACCTGTGTTATCTACCAACTCCTCCTCTTCTCATGCACACACCATCATCATCATCATCATCATCATCATCATCATCATCATCATCATCATCATCATCATCATCATCATCATCATCATCATCATCATCGTCATCATTCGATCACGATAAACCAGCGCAGCATTTCCATAGTGATGGTGACATAACAAAGATCAGCAAGCTCTGCGACACCCCTCCCCCCTCCCACCCACTCCACTATTCAAAGCAGCTTCATTTTTTCATATGCTTATCTCTTTCTCTCTCTCTCTCTCTCTCTGTCTCTCGCTAGTATTAGAGATGCGGTGAAGCCATGGTCTTCAGTTATTGCTCAATGCTACGTCTCACATTATTTCAATGGGGGGGTTGGGACGAGCTCTGAGTGTGCTTGAATATCACTACAGTAAATGGGTCCAAGCCTATGAAGGCGAAAATGGAGATTAGTATGTTATACGAGATATCCCAGCGGATCCCCCTGACAAATAAAATTATTACTTATGGTGAAGTGAAATGGACAGTATTATCTGATTTAAAACAATAACAATTGTATCTTGAGGAGAACTGAAATAGTAGATGGAGGAAAAGAAAAGTTTGGCTTATGTGTTACCACACATATCTCCCGCGTTTATTTATATTTTTATAACCCCAACAGTTTAAGGTAGGTTTATGGTTTTGTTTGAAACCAGAATGTGGTCGTAAGGGGAGCTGTAAAAGCTACAGTCTGGCAACAATAGCTTGGCTATGCTTTGGATATCAGGTATTATTATACACTCTCTACATTTGTGTCAGGCTAGATGCTTTGTGTTAATTTCTTAGGAAACATGTAGAACTTTTTGGGTTTTTTAAAAGATACATTGTATTTTGGTATTTAATATGAGGAACATCATAACACTGGTTATGGTTATGGAAATCCATCCATTTTGTGTATCCCATGCTTTGTCCTCTTCAGGCGGGCCACACATCAGGCAAGGTAAAATACTGGGGCAACAGGCGCCTGAGCCAAATATGTCCAAATCAACCTTGGGCAAATAAACCGTGAGTTGGAATGGACGTGTCCCTTAAAACACAGGGCTCCGGATTGACTTACCCAGTACCAGCTGTATATAGATGATGATGAAGGGGCAGGATGTTTAGCCGAAGGTTTGTGGGTT
>JAOPHQ010001424.1:382500-459799 GCA_030340625.1 Merluccius polli | reverse complement strand
TTACCGAAGGTGTGTTTGAAATGCGGTGATCCCACAGCAAACACAGCATCCTTTTTTTTTGGCAAAAAGGTCGCACACGTGTCCTGAACGCCCGCTACTACGACGTTCTCGTCCGTCAGTTGACCTTCGACCTCCGGGCTGGATGCTTTCTGCTCCACGCTCAAGCCAAACTCTGGGAAAACCCTGCGTGACGACGCCACCACAATGCACAACGAGATGGAGACAGAGATATTCTGAAGAGAGAGAAACATGTGGAGCGTTTGGTCTGTCGACCATTCTGCTGAGAAACACACGCTCACACACACACACACACACACACACACACACATACACAGACACACAAGCACGCATACATGGCACGCACGCACGCACATACAAGCACACACACATACATTCACACAATGTGCATACACTTGTGCACGTTCAAATACAAGCACACACACACACACACATACATACACACACGTGCGCGTTCACATGTGCACATCCATACGCATATACACACACACACACACACACACACACACACACACACACACACACACACACACACACACACACACACAGGTACAGTCATGCAGCAGATGGGCTGTGGGCTGGCTAACCTGCCGGACTGGTCCTCTCTGTGTAAGGCTGTTCTGAAATGGCCTGCAACTCTAAGCAATGGCAGCAATGGGTCAAACAAGCCTGCTTGTTTCATGTTCATGTTGTAACATCATCGTTAGCGTCCATATTATAATATCGCTATAATATCGTTGACAAACTGGAATGCACGCGCGTCTCGCCTAAACAGATGTCGAATAGCGAAACGCCATATGCAACACAAATACACTTCTTTTTTGTGTGGGAAGTTGTTTCTCTGCAATGCTATATGTGGCCTGCACAGATAGCACTATAGACAGTAGACATTACAGCACTAAGAGAAAACATTTAAATTAACATGTTTTAAACCTCCCCCCCCAACAAAACTGAACACTTGAACTGACTTGTTGTTGAAACGTATATATATATATATGTATATATATAGCACACAAATTACCTTGCAAATATCCTAGATTTACTCTGTTCATGACATCGCTTGCAGTGAGGTTAGACACATCCTCTACACGTCGAAGCAAAGGAAGATCAGTAGAGCCAGAGAGCGAGAGCGAGAGCGAGAGAGAGAGGAAGTAAAAAAAGAATAAAGATCAGCCGGCCTGGGAAATGCATTCGCAGTTTGCAAAAATAATGATGGGTCAAAGGTGAGGGGATATGCAGGACAAGCCGTGCAGCAATGCAAGGAGAAAAGAAAGACTGGACAGAGTCAAATTCCAAATCCTTTCCTTTTCAAAGCAACGCCGACTCAGCAGCACCGCCGAGAGACTGAGCACATCGCGGTTTAAACATTTAAAGGAAATGTTGAGGACGTAGCAGTAATAGGCTACTTAAGTCTCACTTTTTGGCCATGTGTGGAAACCCAATCAAGTGATATCATGCAAATTTTGAATCAGTGAGTAGCAACACCTTACAATGAGATGGAAAATTATTGTAAATAGAAGCAATGAAAACCATTAAATCGATACTATCAATTAATAACTTCTCAATGTGACAACTTAGGACAAGCAAACGGCTATCTTAAATTTAGGAATAAAATCAAGCAGAAATGTAAGATCTCAGTTCTCACAAATCCCATTTAATCTCAACAAATCCCATTTAATCTTTTTTCCGAGAAGAAGGATACTAACATTCCCAAGACATCATTTTGGTGAACAGCAGTTTTTTCTTCAAAAAAGAAAACAGCATCTACGAAGATTTGTGTTTCTAAGGTACTTTGGAGAATCCGCCCACAGGTCTTTTCTCCTTAAGGGTCCTTTATTATTGCCTTACTATGGGAGAATGCTGAGGGTGGGGGGGGGAGAGCTCAGAACAGAGGGAAGGAAAGGCTGGAAAGCAGGCGAAAGGTCGGATGCTCCTGCATTCTGTCATGCTTGAAGGGCCGCACGCATCCATGTGGTGATGAGGAGGATGAGGATGATGAAGAGGAGGGTGGCTGTGCATGTGCGAGTGTCGTGAGATGAGGAGCGGTGGTCTCGGCTGCCGTGGCAGATGGGATGATACGGGCCGTGAAAGGGGTTAACGGTGGGGCGGCGATGAAAGGGTTAATAGTGGGGCGGCGATGAAAGGGTTAACAGTGGAGTGGAGGGTTTTGTGGAGGTGAGGGATAACCGTTGTGGCAAGACTCCATTAAAACAGGCAGTGCGATGATTGGGTTGAAATGGACAATACAGTGTAATCATAATCACATTATGAATTATTATTATTATTATTGTTATTATTATTATTATTATTATTATTATTATTATTATTATTATTATTATTATTATACCAGCTACATTACACATTTTTATATTGTTATATTATTATTAATGATCAAAACACTGAGTTTACTTAAGTCAAAATGTAATGGAGATACTGAAGTACGGGATCTAGAGTCCCTTTTTTCCACCACCGCAAATCTTGCATCATGTTGTACCTTTATGAAGTGATGTTGTGTGCTGCTGTTACATCCCGCTGCCAGCAGGGGGCCCCACTCACCGTATCCCACGGTGGGCAGGCCCAGGTACTCCATGCGGTTTCTTCACCAGCTCCGACAGCTCCTGCCTCTCGGAGCGGCGGGTACAGGTTGAGCCGCTGCTGGGAGATGCTCTCGGCGCGGCTCGCTGGTTTGGCGGGCGTCTTCTTGCTGAGGCGCCGCGCCCAATGCATGCTCTTCTTCCGCAGCAGCGGGTGCTCCGAGTGGTCGCTGGTGGTGGAGTTGCGGTGGGCCGTCTTCTCCTTCCAGGTGTCGGAGGAGGTGCGGTGCTCCCTCGCCCCGCGGGTCCATGCCCTCCTCCACGTTGATGGACACCTGAGACTGTAGGGGGAGGAGGAGGAGGAGGAAGGGGATGAGAGGGGAAGGAGGAGGAGGAGGAGGAGGAGGAGGAGGAGGAGGAGGAGGAGGAGGAGGAGGAGGAGGAAGAAGGGTTAATACACTGATGGTGTGTGTGTGTGTTCCCCGTCGGCAGCTGCAGATTGAAAAGTTTTTGTGTGTGTGTAGGGGTGTGTGGGAGTGGGGGGGGTGTGTGTGAGTGAGGCTGTGTGTGTGTGCATGCCTTTTGGAAAAGTGTATATGCGTGTTTGTGTGAAAAAGGGTGTTGAAGCCTCTGGAAAAGTCGGATGGTAGAAGTTAGGCGAGGGCATGAGTTTTGTATACATGAGAGGGTCGGTTATCACAGAGAGTCAGTCTCGCCCAGCAGCGAAAATGAAAGCTGACTGAAAACTTCAAAAATACAAGTCAACCTAACATAAGAGAACATGCTCTCTTACCTGCGGGATGACATCTTTGTTCTGTGAACAACAACAACGGAGGACAAACAGACAAACCAAACATATATAAAAAGATGAAACATGCAGGGTATCCACAGCAAAAATGAAAAAAAACAGCATGTATGCATCAATTATTTGCAAACGGGGGGAAAGAAACAACCGCTTTTTCTTGACTGCGTAAATAACGCTGTTACATTATACATAATCGCATGTAAGCCACGGAAGCAGAGCCGGCACCATTCCAATAGCCAGCGGGTCAGCATCGCAACTGCTTAATAAACCAACAAGGTACCAACTTGGCATGCGCGCAGGAAGAAATTAGATCAGAAAAATAAATAAAACATACAGACAGCATAATGTTCAGGAGGTGGGTAGAAGAGACCAGTAAACAAGGTGCAGGGAGGAAAAGGAGGACGGCATTAAAATAATGGAACAAAAAGGTTAGAGAGGCACACAGGTGAGAAAAGTTACGTAAAAAGAAAACGAGACAGAGAAAAAAACGAACA
The DNA here is from genome assembly GCA_030340625.1 of Merluccius polli. Lineage (NCBI taxonomy): Eukaryota > Metazoa > Chordata > Actinopteri > Gadiformes > Merlucciidae > Merluccius > Merluccius polli. Next base: position 455,948 of record JAOPHQ010001424.1, on the reverse strand, counting down.
ATGGCGAAAACAAAACGGCTGAAGGGATGAAAAAACTGTGAAATAAGAGTCAACAGAGGAAGATGTGTGGGGGTTTGGCACTGCCTCGCGGACAAACGGAGGCAGCCGTTTGTGTCCGAGTCTCACCTCGGAGGTGGAGAACATGTGGGACTCGGTGCGGTAGATCCCTATGGGGATCTCGGCGCTGGACGAGCACAGCTTCTGGAACAGCCTGCCGTACGTCCGGATCCACAGATCCTCCTCCGTTACCTTCATCTGATCGTGGAGACAGAGAAACCATGCGCCTTCAGTGCACACTCACAGTTTCCAGTAGTCAATTCAATTCAAATTCAATACTTTATACTCACAACACACAGGTACCCAGATCCAGGTGTTGTGTCCAGGCCCAGCAACAGCCTGGCGATGGGGATCATGTAGTCCTTGACAAATGACTGTTGAAGACATGTCAGTCAACTTTCTGTAAGTGTGCTATGTAAATAACCTAAACTTCAAATACACTTTCTTTTTTGGGGTTAGAATGTGGTTTAATAACTAAGGGTTTCCTTTTAGGGTTAGGTTTTGGGGATAGTTTTAGAGTTTGGTTTTAGGGTTTCCAATTAGGGTTAGGCTTAGAGTTCCCTATTAGGGTTAAGGGTTAGGTTTAGGGTTTCCTATTAGGGTTAGGGTTTCCAATTAGGGTTAGGGTTAGGGTTTCCGATTAGGGTTAGGGTTTCATGTTAGGGTTAGGGTTTAGGGTTAGGGTTTCCTATTAGGGTTAGGGTTTCCAATTAGGGTTAGGGTTAGGGTTTCCGATTAGGGTTTCATGTTAGGGTTAGGGTTTAGGGTTAGGGCTTCCTATTAGGGTTAGGTTTTCATACTAGGGTTAGGGTTTCCTATTAGGGTTAGGGTTTCATATTAGGGTTAGTTTTTCATATTAGGGTTAGGGTTTCCGATTAGGGTTAGGGTTTCCTATTAGGGTTAGGGTTTCATACTAGGGTTAGGGTTTCATACTAGGGTTAGGGCTTAGTATTAGGGTTAGGTTTTCATACTAGGGTTAGGGTTTCCTATTAGGGTTAGGGTTTCATATTAGGGTTAGGGTTTCCAATTAGGGTTGATTGGCCAGTTCATTGCAGATCAGATGATGGGAGAGATTGCCAATTTGGCAGACCTTTCGTTTCGCTTTGTAAGAGGAGGACAGAGATGATTAATTTTAACACTATGTCTCTCTAAATACATTTTCAGTTTGATTGCAATGGACAATGACATTGGTGGGGACATGTCCCTAGCTATGTCCCCCCTAAAGACTAGGCCTATGACGTGAGGAGAAGCCAGCCTCCTGCCCAGCACCTGGTACAGCAGGGTATCCAGCATGCTGATGCTGAACACGCGGCCGGCGGCGAACGGCAGGCGGAACATGAAGGCCAGGTTGGAGCCCTTCTCACGCTCGATCTGCAGAATAATACAACACCGGGTCAGAGATGCAGCGTGCCGCAGGGAGCGGGAGCCACAGGGTGCACAGAGAGACAGATGAGGTAGATGCAAACGCTATTCATCCTGAAGGGAATTCAAGTTTTTCAGTAGCAGAAGACAAGATAAACTGGGGACATGCTGTTTGTCTCATCTCCTCCTATCTCGCTGTCTATCTTGGAACTTAAAGATACGCACACTTCAGGTCTTTACACATTAGGGGCGTGCGATTAATTTGCGTGTCAATAAATAGTTTACTTTAGGCTACTTAGAGTACTACCACTGAAAACAAAGGCATCAACCAATCACGTTGTGTGCGTGCGGAAACGGATGTAACGTCACTACAATGGCGGACCTGTTGATTTTTTGTGTTTCTCATCACCCTGTACTATTTGATAAAGGACATACAAATTATAAAGACAATGGACTGAAGGACAACGTGTGGAGAAGCATCGCCCAACAACTCGGCTATCAGAATCCGCTAACTGCTCCTCTGCCACGCGCCGTTCGTCTCTCATTGAAAATGAATGTCCAGCGGACGCGCACCGCGCCCGTCTAAAAAGGCCAGCACTGCGTTAATGTGTCCAAAAATGTGGTAATAAAGTGAGCAGGAAACAGTGAAAAGAGAGTATAAGAAAGAAAATTACAGAAATAGGACTCTTAGATACTGCAGTTAGGCTATACTTATTTTGTCCACTCCCATGTGTATTATGCCCTTTACGGTACATTTTGAACAGATAAGAAATGTGCGATTAATGTGCGAATTAATCGTGATTTACTATGGACAAATCATGCGATTAATCGCGATTCAATATTTTAATCGATTGACAGCCCTACTTCAAAATAAATGTTGCTGAAAATAATCACAACACCAACTTGGAGATTGGTTGATTTGTGTGTCTCTCTATAACTAATACAACATCCAGAGTGCTTCACAGCTCAGACACCAGTCACCCCTCGAGGAGTAAAAATAATATTGCATGAAGCGTAGGAGCTTAATGTCGCATAGCGCCAATTATTCCTGCAGTGAGCCTGAGTCCTCTTCGCCCATTACCTGACTGTCTGTCCTCCTAGCCTTAAAATATCTTAACAATAGGAAGAGGTGTGACAGCGTCTTTGCAACATTCATGTGAATATTTTATCATATCTCACTGTGTGTATTTTATCATATCTCACTGTGTGTATTTTATCATCTCTCACTGTGTGTATTTTATCATATCTCACTGTGTGTATTTTATCATATCTCACTGTTTGTATTTTATCATATCTCACTGTGTTTTTTATCATCTCTCACTGTGTGTATTTTATGATATCATATCCCACTGTGTGTATTTTATCATATCTCACTGTGTGTATTTTACCATATCTCACTGTTTTTTTTATCATCTCACTGAGTGTATTTTACCATATCTCACTGTTTTTTTATCATCTCACTGAGTGTATTTTATCATATCTCACTGTGTGTTTTTTGTAATCATATCTCACTGTGTGTATTGTATCATATCCCACTGTGTGTATTGTATCATATCTCACTGTTTGTATTTTACCATATCTCACTGTGTTTTTTTTATCATCTCACTGAGTGTATTTTATCATACCTCACTGTGTGTATTGTATCATATCTCACTGTGTGTATTTTACCATATCTCACTGTGTGTATTTTATCACATCTTGTTGTTTCACAACAACACTCCCACACACCTTGTCTCTGTTAGACAGAGCCAGCGAGTAGCAGTCCTTGGCTCGGAATTGCATGAATCTCATGTTGGAGGGGTGGGTGAGTTCTGTTATGATGCTGAGGCTAGGGAACAACCTAGCAGACAACGAGAGGCAGACAACGAGAGAGAGAGAGACAGACAGACAGACAAGAGAGAGAGAGCAAGAGAAAGAGAGACAGAGACAAAGAGGGAGAGCAATGCAAGGAGAGTGCAGTGTGATCATCAGCGCACCAAGCAAGGCATTCATTAATGACATCAATTACATTCCCTTTGTCTCCAAGTCATGCTGCGTTCATCCCATTAAACACAACATCTGTGTTGAGCAGCATCCATAAAAGAGAGTCGTGTGATTTACCAGAGCCCACAATATGCATTATTCACACAATCGACTTATACATAAAAGAACAACTAAAGAGACGCAATCATGTCAACTATAAGGACGACGGAGTCTTATGTTAATGCTGTGCGGTCCGTTAACATTAACAGCCAAGAATTACCTGAACATGGTCTGGACGTTGACTATGGTCTTGGCGTCGGCCATGTAGTCCTCTTTAGCGCTCATGGTGCTTTCCTTGTCCACCACCACCAGGTTGTCAGCGTAGATGATCCCACACTTCAGCAGGTGGTCCAGGCTGCCCCACGTACCAGTCAGACACAACCAGCAGTCAGCACAGAAGAATGGGTCCCATTCACCTTCTCATGAGGATAATTAGAAAACGGATAGTTCCCGGACCTCGCTTCTGATTGGCTCGAAGCCTTTGTGAAATGCTCACTATAAGCACACACCTGTGACCGCATAACAATTCATTTTGAGTATTAATGCGCCTGCATGCTAAAGCCTGTATGCTAGCCTGTGTTGCGTGGTGAGGTCTAACAGGTGAGGTGTGGTCTAACAGGTGAGGTGAGGTCTAACAGGTGAGGTGAGGGCTAACAGGTGAGGTGTGGTCTAACAGGTGAGGTGAGGTCTAACAGGTGATGTGAATTCTAACAGGTGAGGTGTGGGCTAACAGGTGAGGTGAGGTCTAACAGGTGAGGTGAGGTCTAACAGGTGAGGTGAGGGCTAACAGGTGAGGTGAGGTCTAACAGGTGAGGTGAGGGCTAACAGGTGAGGTGTGGGCTAACAGGTGAGGTGAGGTCTAACAGGTGAGGTGAGGTCTAACAGGTGAGGTGGGAAGGAACCTGCCGCTGGGTCGGGTCTAACAGGTGAGGTGGGGAAATCGCAATCGTTGAAATCCCAAATCATGTAAGTCATCCAAATCATCCGGTGACTAAATGCTTTGATTTGGATACATCACAACTTTATTAATTAGCGCGTGTCGGTGTTGATTCCACCTACTTATCGATGGTGCCGACCATGTAGAAGACCAGTGGAAAACGGCAAATGGCCTCCAGGAAGTGGTCATCAGGCCTGCGAGACACATCAGGATCAAATTAACGGTATTAATATAATAATAATAATAATAATAATAATAATAATAATAATAATAATAATAATAATAATAATAATAATAATATCAACAACAATAACCGTATTAATAATAACAATAATGATCTAATACAAATTGATTGAAAAAAGTCCTCATTAGAGAATAGTTTCATAACACGATGAGATGCAGCTCTCTTCAGGTAATGGGAGGATTATGAACGGTTGCTATGGAAACAGAGAGAGGGAGGGCGAGAGAGCGAGTGAGAAAGAGAGGGAGAGAGCGAGAGAGCGAGAGAGAGAGAGACACGGGGAGAGAGACACACACACACAGCAAGAGACAGCGAAAGAGACTGTATGTTGTCTCACATGGTTGAGGTTTCTGGGTTTCCTTTATTATTTATCTGATTCCACCTCCCTGCAGAGTTTCTAGACATGATTGAAGCGCAGCGTGTGGAGAAGTGGTGGAGCTACTGCCCAAGCTCTGTCTTATGATTTAAAACACACACAAACACATGACTGCCAAACCAGCAATCTTTTTTAAATGTATTACCTTCGATGTTATGGTATTAGCCTTATCTTTTTCTATCACTGAGAATTTGTAAAGCAATTTTCCCCTCTCGTTTGTTCTTGACGTATGGTAAAATCAACCATAGGTGAAAATACATTTCCGACTGCTATTCTTTTAATCTCCAAACTTTGATCTCTCTTCTATCCAAACGAATGAGATACAGGTCGCAATCATCCGGTCTAAACTCAATTTTACAAACATCAAAAATGTCTCCAGCACATCAGATCATGGTATAACGTCCACTGAATCAGCAGCGGTGGAGGAGGAGGTTTCTACGGGGGGGGGGGGGGGGGGGGGCTCACTTGTTGTCGACCAGCAGGACGATGGGGTTGAGCTCCTTCCTGGGCCGGTAGTACGCCCTCAGAGGGACGATGAAGTTGTAGAGGCCGTTGCCCGCCGTCTCCGCCGACACGATGATCAGTTTGTTCTTGAAGCCGTACGCCTTGGCGTCCTCGAAGCTGCAGTGAGTGCAGCTCTGAACCGGGCACCAACAGACAGACAGACAGACAAATAGACAGGCAGGCAGGCAGACAGACAGGCAGACAGACAGGTGGGTTGAGAGACAGACTAAAGCTTAAAGACTAAAGACTTTAAGCTTCATAGCATATTATACTTTCCTCATTTTTCTTTTTTTAAAACCCCTTCTGAAAGCATTTAAATTTGTTAAAATGATAAGTTATAAATGTTATAATGGTATATAAATGTTAAATAGTACAAATACATTTACATTTACATTTAGGGCATTTAGCAGACGCTTTTGTCCAAATAGTCAAATATAAATCATATAAATAGAATAGAATAAATAGTCTGTGACACAACCCAAAGAGCAACACAACAAAGTGTTACTTTAATTGCTATTTCTGTAATATATAGCCTATATATACTGTATATACTGTATATATGAGTTATAAGTAATGTGTTTCCCAGGGTGTAATGTCTCACCTTGTCCAGCTGGAGGCAGCAGAGCTCCGCTTTCTGAGGCAGCAGGTGACACCGCGTCGGGGAGTTGCCGATGTACGGCGAGTTGGGAGGGTATCCCTTCACAAAACTACAGCAAAAATACACCAAAACTAATAAAGTAGGGGAATAAATGTATTTCCATTGTAATAAATGCATTCCAGCCTCTTGCGCATTCCTGATATTGACCTATTTGTTCAGCAAACGACAACTGCGTTAACCGTTGGTGCACTTCAATATCCGGGTACCACCACATGGTGGCACTGTTGGCCAACCAGTTGTAACGCCGAGACCAGAGTATTTCCCTTGATTTCCCAACCGCACATTCTGCTCTCTCATCATCTCTCATATAGAAAAAAATCAATTAAGTATATAATGGACAAAATGTATTATCCGCCACTATTCACAGGAAGTCATCTACATTTTAATTAATATGAAGCCATAATACTATACGATACGGCGATTTGATTTTATTATTATTATTTATTTCATTGTATTATTATATTATTTATTATTTTATTTTCAATTAGGCCTCTCTATACAGAGCACTTGCAGTGCCCTTGCAGACCACAGACTGGGAAGGCCTCGCCCGGATGGTTTTTATACACCATTAAAAAAGGAATTCATTAAACTAAAGCTGAAGACAATTGGCACGAAGTGGCCAGAGCCTGTCAGGCCGGTGATTGATACGCCACTAAGGGTGCAGACGTATGACAGGTCAGACCTTCGCGGGAGTCAATGGAGAGCAAGTGCTGACCTCTCCCCCAGGAAGTCGTTCTTCACAGGGCCACTGCATTAAAAAATCATGACACGCATTACGACCACTGCTCTAGACCCATCCATCCTCCCCGGCAGACGCATAAGGACAACGGCTCTCACAAATCAGACTTCAGAATAACATCTAAAAGCATGGCAGACAGGCTCTATTCAGTTCAAATGTATTTTCGACCAATCATGTTGCTGGGGGGCTGGGGGTCTATGTAACGCGCGTTACATGGAGCGGGTCTATGCTGGAAACAACCTGACCGGTGGAACCACAACAAACGAGATACGGCCGACCATTCATCTCGGATCCAGAAGAGGACTGATAACTAAAATAAAAGCATCGTCTTCCCATTGGCCAACAGCGAACGCAAACTTCGACCAGCACTGGTAAACTAAGAACAAAGTTTTCAACCTCTAAGCCCCGCCTACTTCTACCCCTTCCCTGCCCAATTGGACACTTACTCTGAGCCCACCGAGCCCTCCTCGTCCGACTGGTTGGTCCTGTCCTCCAGCTGGTCGCTGAGGTCGCAGGGCAGGATGGCGGAGGAGTCAGCGATCTCCAGGACCGGGGCGATGCTGGGTCTCCTGCTGCCCCCCCCACCGCCGTTCTCCGTGGGCAGGACCAACTTGCTGCTGTCCTCGGGGGGGTCCGGGTTCTGCAAATCGATGGCCACTGTTCCTGGAACAGTGAGGTCGTGATGTCAATGTTATTTATTCACCATTATCATTTCAATTAGGATCCATAAGTCCATGTCTCCGTCTCCGGACATCCCCAGCAGAAGCAGCTTCTCCCCCCAGTGCAGTACGGACACTAAACTCACAACACCTTCTTCCATCCAGGTTATCCCATGACATACTGCACTGCACTTTGAGTTATGTGTGTTGTGTGTTATGTCTTTGATGTACCGGGGGAAAAAGTGGACCAGTCTTGGCTGTGTGGTCATTTAACTTTTGAATTGACTTGAATTGAACAGAATTTTTCTTTTTTTTCCTATGACTACCATGTTGATGGACCCCTAGTTTTTCTTCCACTGACGAATGGACCATGAGCTAATAGTGAAGGGCAAAGTGTAGTTTGTTCTGTGTTTTATGTGGTCCACTGCTGTATGCTGTATTCATGGTGTGCTTGGTGTGACATATTGTCCCTCCTTAATGTCCCTCCTCCTGTAATCACTGCGGACTCTAGCCCCTGGCTGGTATCTATGGAGATCATTTGCATTGTCCGTTGAAGATGGATTACAGATTCAATAACAGGTTCACACCTCTCACCGCCAGGCAGGATTACTTTGAATTTGATCAAAGAATTGAAACTGTGATGAAAGATATCGATCGATAACACTTCTCTGGACCTTCTCTGTAAAAAGAAGCCTTATATATTATTCATTTCAAAACCTCAGCCTCAACTCCACCACCACCACATGATCACATACACACTCATCTCTTTCCTTCCTCTAACCCAGCAATCTGCATGAGTCCTAAAAGCATGAGTAACATGCATGCAAGCCAACCTGTTTGTGAAAATGTGATATGTGCAAACACATACGCAACATTAACATATTATACATGTATCATATATCACTGAACATGATGTATGCGACACACAGCGTCATGCGAGCAGCGTCTCTGTGCCAACTCACCATAAGAAGTCGCTTTCGCACGGCAAAGAAAATCACAACACAACGATGTCAGCCGGCAAAAGAAAAGATAAAGCATGAGAGAGAGACAGAGCATGAGAGAGAGACAGAGCATGAGAGAGAGACAGAGCATGAGAGAGAGACAGAGCATGAGAGAGAGACAGAGCATGAGAGAGACAGCGCATGAGAGAGAGACAGAGCATGAGAGAGAGACAGAGCATGAGAGAGAGACAGAGCATGAGAGAGACAGAGCATGAGAGAGAGACAGAGCATGAGAGAGAGACAGAGCATGAGAGAGAGACAGAGCATGAGAGAGACAGCGCATGCCTCCCTTTATGCATCTATTTCAGTCTACAGAAGCACATCTTACAGAAACTCCAAAAACTGTTCTGTCATCCCCCCCCCCCCCCCCCCCCTCCCCTGTCTCTCTCCCTCTCTCTCCCCCTCTTTCTCTCTCCCCCCGTCTCCCTCGCTCTCCCCCCTCCCCCTCCACCCCCCCCCCCCCCCCCCCCTCTCACCCATGCTCGCGATGATGTTGTGCACTGGCATCCTGGAGGGGGCGTCGTAGAGACCCGAGATGGACATGCGCTTGTTGTGCTTCTCCTCCTCCTCCTTGAAGATGAAGGAGGAGTTCTCCTCCTTGGTGATGTTGATGTAGTAGCAGGTGTCGGCGCCGGCCATGATGTGGCACGGACCCGGGTTCAGCAGGATGCTCTTGTTGTCCTCCCGCTTCACGCCGATCAGACACACGCCGTACCTGCCGGGGTCGGCGTCACGGTCGGTTATTGCTATTATTTGCACATTGCGACGATACGCTAGGGAAATATTTTAAGCGACGATATATATGTCGACGACGACGACTATGACCGCCCCCCCCACTTTGAAATAAATCTGCTCGTTTTGAGGATTTGCCGGTCAAGTACGACAGAAAGTCCTTTTCAAGACCCCCTAGAAAACATTTATGAATAAAAAAATCATGATTTAAGACAAATGACAAGCTTAGGCTCTTCTATGAAGACTGCTTCAATCAACTTAACCTTAAGTTAAGGTTAATAACCTTAACCAGTAAGCCTCTCATTAAATGATCTGTCTGTCAGTCCGTCCGTCCGTCCCTCTCTCTCTCTCCATATGTATGAATTAAAAAATCATGATTTAAGACAAGCTTAGGGTCTTCTATGTATGCATGGACATCTGTCAGTCAATGCTGTACTATACTAATGTGTGTTTCCACTGTGTGCTATTAGAAAGACAGCCTCGCACAACAGCAGATGACCTTGTTTCTTCCCGATTCCCAACTGTCCAGTTTTTCAAACTAGGTTGCGCAGCACTTGTGCATTTTTTGTAGCCGCTGCAATTTCAATTGTTTGCTTTGACTGTGTGTTCAGCACTACCTTGCGAGTCTCTTTGGAGTGTCAGCCAAATGCAATGAGGCGAAATATTTAGAGGCTTTGTCACGCTAACTCAGGGAACGCGCATTCATATTTGTGCTGATGAATAACACTGAGGGATTCTCTTCAACGCATCGGACACAATACATAAGTGTCACACACGCGCACACACACACACACACACACACACACACACACGTATTCAGGTGTGATGATCGCTCACTTCTTGTGGGCGTGGAAGGCAGCGTAGGTGAAGCTCTTCCCGTCGTAGTCGCCGAAGAACTTGCTGTCGCACAGGCGGATGTGGTAGACCTCGTTCCCGGAGCAGCGGCCGTACGTCTTCTGCCACTGCTCTGGAGAGTTCTGGCCCTCCCTGCGACCCAGACATCATCATGTAATAACACTAATAATATTAATACAAATCTTTACTTATAAAGCACAAGCGCAAAGTGCTTCACAAGTGTAACCGATACTGTGACCCTGATGCTGGCAGTACTTTGCATTGCGCGATAAAAAAGATGTTTTAGGGAGGCATTTAAAAGACGTAGGCGTACCGGGGTTGGCCGGCCTGATTTTCTCTAACCCCTATGGACGCACAAATGCACTTTACGAGCATCGATCGAGTTTTGTTTAACAGCTGGCACGCCTCCCGCCGTCTCCGAGGCTTCGGCTCGGTGGCTTTCAGTGCCTGTGACTGTTTGAGTGACGCGTGAGACTTCTACCCTTAAGACTGCTTCAATCAACTTAACCTTAAGTTAAGGTTAATAACCTTAACCAGTAAGCCCCTCATTTAATTATCTGTCTGTCAGTCCGTCCCTCCCTCTTTCTCTTTCTCTCTCTCTCTGTCTCTCTCTATGTCTCTCTCTCTCTCTCTCTCTCTCTCTGCATCTCACTCTGATAGGATAAACAAAGGTCAGGGGAGTCTGTGTGCAAACCGGTTTTAATTCACTTCTTGAAATCAATCCCTTGACCTTTCCAGGACCACCAGCCATGACACACCGTGTTCCCGGACCTGTCAACCTAAACCACCCCGGGAAGCGGCGCCTGGGAAGGCAGCCCAGTCAGAGACCCATGTCTACAGCAGCAAATATTTCTTGGTGATCTCCGCCGAATTGGAAGAAAACAACAGGCGGATTTATGGCAATAAGAAACAAGGCTGCAATTTATCGCTAGGCTTGCATAGACGTGATTCATATTGCATCCACTGAGTTCCACTCGGTAAGTAATTGGCTGTGAAAGTTAAAACCATGAGTCGGCTTTCTGTTGCTTCTAACTTCTAACTTTTACTGCAAAAAAAGGCACAGCTCTCTCTCTCTGACATTAATCAAAGCTGTGCCATTGCCATATACACACGCACAACAGAGGGTGTAACTCACACACACACACACACACACACACACTCACACACACAGAGTTGTTAATGAGAAGCTGGTGTGGTGTACTCACTGTCCTCGGGAGGTGTGCACGAGGAGCGTGACCAGCGAGGACGTGGCGGGACACACGCAGTTCAGCGCTAACATGGCGTACTTGAACTCCTCCTCGCAAACCACGTGATCTGGGAGAACAACAACACACTAAGTACATTTACATAAGTACATTTGATTATTTCCATTTTCTGCTACCTTATACTTCTACTCCACTGCATCTCAGAGGCGAATATTGTACTTTTTTGTACTTCATTTATCTGACAGCTTTAGTTCCTAGTTACTTCCGATGAAGGAGCGAACGAGGAGAACGGCCCCTACCCGCAAACTTCACGTGGAATTTGTTTTCCGGTTTGAGGATTTGGACGTAGAGAGGACATTTTGGCGCAAAGTCCTTCACAGCCCAAGCTCTTAAAATAGTCTGGTGGTCCTGGAGAGAGAGAGACAGAGAGTCAGAGAGAGAGAGAGACAGAGAGTCAGAGAGAGAGAGAGAGAGAGACAGAGAGACAGCGAGACAGAGACAGATTAAGAGAGAGGGTAAGAGACAATCTTAAATTGAATCTGCTTCCATTTTCTTTCTACAGAGAAATAAACCTGTCTATCTGTGAGTTTTTAAAACAGTCTCCTGGAAAACCTCTGTCAGCTCCCTAGATTTATTTGGACTGTAACACACACTCCTCCGTGATAACAAGTGGTGTGCGAAAGGAGATGCTTAACGCTGTATGGGGGCAAATGATTTATAAAAATAACCATAAGGGTGATGAAGGGGGCTTACTGCGGCTGTCCGGTCCACTTCATTCCTGCTGCTGAGGATGAAGCAAGCCTCTGCATCGTCCATCCTACAGACAGAGAGAGAGAGAGACAGAGAGAGAAAGAGAGAGAGAGAGAGAGAGAGAGAGAGAGAGAGAGAGAGAGCGAGAGCAGAACAATTTGGTCATGTAATTTGTTAAATAGTTATTGGCTGACTTTGATCATGTCAGGCTCACATTAAAACTGTGTCTGATGCATGAAATCCATTTTCCTGTTTTCCATTGAAGACAAAGTGCAAACACAAAATGTCTGATCATAGCTTGTAAGCTGCCTACTTCCAAAACCCTAAAACTGTTTAATTATTATCTGTGCACCAGAAGAAAGGGCAGGTGCAATTATCTTCTATTAACCTCCGGTCAGAGTCAATGAGCACATCTCAACCATAACCACCCTGTTTCTACATGAAGGGATTATGAGGCAATGAGCAGAACAAGAGTAAAGTGTTTCCAAGTGCTGAGACGGCTGGCCAGATTGTTTTCACAGTAAGCTGAATTTTGAAGCGTGAAATTGGGCCGGGCGTTTATCGCTCGCATTTTGTTACATGCAAATGAAGGAGTTTGCGAGGTTGTAATAAGACTAATTGCGCAAATGATGACGTTCCCACCCACACCAGGATGTACTGGTGTGTCAGGCACAATTTCACACCTCATTAAGATGAAACTTTATCCAAAATATCCTCACACGTATCCCACACGTAATATTAACACGTATTTGGAAAATAGTCACACTACAATTACACTATTATAACTCAAACCAAACCCTGAAACCTAACACACCAACCCTAAAACTAAACCCTAACCCTAAAACTAAACACCAACCCTAAAACTAAACCCTAACCCTAAAACTAAAAGTCCAATCCTAAAACCAAAAACCTAACCTAACCCTAAAACTATATTCTAACCCTAAACCCATATTCTAACCATAAAACCAAACCCTAAAACCAAACCCTAAGCTAACCCTAACCTAACCCTAAACCCTAACCCTAAAACTAAACCCTCAAACCAAACCCTAACCGTCAAACTAAACCCTAAAACCAAAACCCTGACCCTAAAACCACATTCTAACCCTAAACCAGTCCAACAACATTGTCTTGACTGAATAGTGAACATGGTGGTGGTCAGCCCTCACTTGGCCCTCATGAGGTCCTGGTCCTTGAGTGCAGACCCCTGGAGGTAGATGACCCTCTGGGACCACAGAGGGATCTGCATGATGCGCCGCACCTGGATGTCGATCTCCGTAGGGCACAGGATCACAACGTAGTAGTCCTACAACACAGGACATAGGGTCACAACGTAGTAGTCCTACAACACAGGACATAGGGTCACAACGTAGTAGTCCTACAACACAGGACATAGGGTCACAACAACGTAGTAGTCCTACAACACAGGACATAGGGTCACAACGTAGTAGTCCTACAACACAGGACATAGGGTCACAATGTAGTAGTCCTACAACACAGGACATAGGGTCACAATGTAGTAGTCCTACAACACAGGATCACCACATAGTAGTACTAACTGATTTTTTTATTATTGTAAAATTGTAAAACTCCCAAACGTGTAAATAAACTAAGCAGCTTTTAATTTTCTCCCCCTCTACAAAAAAACACGATAAAATCGAGCAGATGCTCAATTGTATGAAATCGACTTGAGACAGCTATTTAAAAAAAGACCTGGCGCCCCTCACAATATCATTTTTGGCCCCGGCGGGCCGCTGTAAAGCCTGTACCTGTAACCTTGGGTGTGCGTAGAACTCGTTGAGGAAGTCCATGAGCAGGTCTATCTTCAGGGAGCTGACGCACAGAACCACGTGCTTCTCCGTCTGGGCGCGGTGCCGGCTGTAGTTCCCCCCCGACTTCTGTCTCTCCATCCACAGGTAGGCCAGCTCCTCAAACTGACGACGACAACAACAACAATCAGTAACGACATCAATAACCATAATCGATAAAAGACGAAAGAAAAGACTGTCTGTCGGTCTGTCTGTCTCCATAAAGATAGACAAGACAGACAGGCTATCTATAATGTAAAGCATATTAACGTTGCCGATGTGCGCGCTTTTATTTCCCCCGTTGACACTTGAGGAACATCAAGCTGCCCACGTGACCAAGGGGCTCATAAAGGCTCTCGTAAAAAAAAAAAGAGACTTCATAAAGTTTTAACGGAGGGACCGGCGCGCAGCACGACTTCTTCAGACGTCTTCGCACAGGTTCGCCACAGTCAGCCAATTTGACTCTGCAGCTACAAAATACACACCTCATCAGTACAGTATGTGTTATTTATTACTTATATCTCTTCTATTTATTGGCATTTTTATGATTCCAATTTTATTTATGGATGTATTATTTTGACGTTGATGTGTCTTTGTTTTTGAAGTTGATGTGTCTTTGTTTTAAATACACATTTAAAAAAACAATATCACATCATATTACATACGATGTGATATTATCTGTAGGTACTGCAAGCCTCTGCAGAACTGTAGGTACCGCAAGCCTCTGGACATCAAGTATCGGGTTACTCCCAGTAATTAACTCGTCCATCAAATATCTTTCCGTTTTAATTTCCGCCAAACCTCCCAGTAGACATGGGCCTATGATCTCTCCTCTCTAATAAAACCTGCTTCTCTTTGACGATCCATAATGTTGTTATGACAGTGTAATCATCATCATCATCATCATCATCATCATCATCGTCATCGTCATCATCATCATCATCATCATCATCATCATCATCCTCACCTGCAGTGGGAGGACCACAAGGGCGACGCAGATGAGGAAGACCACCAGGAGCTGGGAGGGCCAGATCTGGGGGGTGACGTCGCCGTATCCCACCGTGGAGAAGGTGACGATGCAGAAGTAGAAGGAGTTGAACAGGGACAGGTTCTTCCCGGCCCGCTCCAGATGCTGGATGCCGCACGCCCTGCAGTGGGGGAAAGCGGACTGGGTTCAAGTCAGCTCCGCTGTGTAGCATTGCAATTTTCCTTTTACTTCATATATTTCATTTTTTTCCCCTATAAAAATTCCTTTATACCCGCTGCCAGCGACATCTCCAACAAAAAAATGTAATTGACCTCGTTCCGATATTATTTTTGTTTTTTGTAAATTCTGTTGTTTTTATTGGTTTAATGTTTTTTTACGGCGTGAGCCATGTGTGTATAAAGTTGATTTTCTGTCAACGCTTTTGATAGACAATAAAGAAAATCTGAAATCTGAAATTCTTGCAGTTGATTCTTTTGCTTATCTGATCGATTTCCAAACCAAAGTACCAAATGGCTCTAAACCGTGTGATCAGTATTAGTATAATACTGATCACTAATATACTAATATATCAGTATACTAGGTCAGTATTGTGTTTGGTACCACACTACTTGCATACTGACTCTTATCAGCTAGGTCAGTATTGTGTTCGGTATCATAAACAACAAACCCAATGGCCCTGTTTGAACGAGATAAATATCTAGATTCTACAACCATTTTGTCCCCCGTAAAAAGTGAATAGGCCTTTCAAAGTACCACTGTTCTCACTTGAAGCAGAGATTAAGTGAAATGGTCGGCTGGATTTCACAGCTGACGAATAATGGTTCACTCATCATGGTTGATAGCGATACTCTGACTGCCATTAGACAAGCTCACTACATGTACCGCCATCGAATGCCCTGTCTGATGCACCTTACTGCCTGTCTCTGTTTTGTCTGTTAGTTAAACCTGCACTATGTTTTCCCATTAGCAGCCTCTAGGAGGAGGGGGCAAAAGCGGACCAGAACAAAGAAGATACATAAAGAAAAAGTTAGAGCCTTAAATCTCTGGTGGTAGTTACTATAAGTCACCACTCTCAGAAGTTTTATTATATATACTTTGTGGTTGTTGCTCTGAGTTTAAATCACACCTTATTCTCTTAAATTTTCTAAATGTGTAGATTAATATTGCTATATACATTTATTTTTGTTATTATTGTTATTATTGTTATTATTATTATTACTGTTATTATTATTATTAAGTATTAGTGTTCATATTTTTTGTGATACTACGTATATGAATAATAATAATAATAATAATAATAATAATAATAATAATAATAATAATAACAATAATAATAATAATAATAATAATAATAATAATAATAATAACAACAATTAATATATGAATACATACATTGAATATAATGAATATATGAATACATAAATTGGATATAATGAATATGAATAAATAAATTGTTGATATTTGTATTGACATTCGTGGGAAAGGTTAACAGAGATTGAGAGTGCTGGCCTTCTGAGCCCAGTCTTCATGGTGTGTGATGTAATCTTTCACATTTACTGCCTGGCCTCCAGATAATTGAAATTGATTTCAGAATCAATTGCGTTTGTACCTTCAGGTGGATGTTTTAGCCTTTTCAGCACTTTTTACAGTTGAGGTAGCGTTCGAACACCTCCCAAACCATCCTGTTTTTTTTTTTTCAATTACACTCTGGATGGCCGAAAGTCGATGCATTTGAAAATACAATACAATGTTGCCTATAATTGAAAACAGGATTGCCGTCGTCATGTTTGTTCTCATCACATGTTCCTGTCAGTAAGCTGTCGCACTATGTGGTGAGAGAGAAAATTGTTCAGCCACTCTGGTCACGTTTCCATCCAAATGTATCGCAACTTTTAACCGAGTTTTCAGAAAATCGGCAAAAGAAAATGCAAAGGTATGCACATTTGCATCCACTACATTTATGCCAATGTTAGTAGTTGGCAAAATGGTTCAGTATCGAGGTGACACGGTGAACAGGGTTCAGTATCGAGGTGACACAGTGAAAAGGGTTCAGTATCGAAAGTGACTAAGTGAAAAGGGTTCAGTATCGAGGTGACACGGTGAAAAGGGTTCAGTATCGAGGTGACACAGTGAAAAGGAATCAGTGCCGAGGTGACACAGTGAAAAGGGTTCAGTATCAAAAGTGACTAAGTGAAAAGGGTTCAGTATCGAGGTGACACAGTGAAAAGGGTTCAGTATCGAGGTGACACAGTGAAAAGGGTTCAGTATCGAGGTGACACAGTGAAAAGGGTTCAGTATCGAGGTGACACAGTGAAAAGGGTTCAGTATCGAGGTGACACAGTGAAAAGGGTTCAGTATCGAGGTGACTCAGTGAAAAGGGTTTAGTATCGAGGTGACACAGTGAAAAGGGTTCAGTATCGAGGTGACTCAGTGAAAAGGGTTTAGTATCGAGGTGACTCAGTGAACAGAGTTCAGTATCGAGGTGACACGGTGAAAAGGGTTTAGTATCGAGGTAACATGGTGAAAAGGGTTTAGTATCGAGGTGACTCAGTGAACAGGGTTCAGTATCGAGGTGACATGGTGAAAAGGGTTCAGTATCGAGGTGACACAGTGAACAGGGTTCAGTATCGAGGTTACATGGTGAAAAGGGTTCAGTATGGAGGTGACACAGTGAACAGGGTCCAGGCTGGAGACTCACCCGGTGAAGACCAGACACAGCAGGGTGCAGATGAGGATGAGCACCTGGTTGAACATGGCGGAGTTGGTCCTCTGGATGGCCCGGTGCAGGTCGTTCTGGAGGGGATGAGGAGAGGAAGACGTGTTCATACACAACGTGGCGGTCTTCAAGCAGACAGACAGACAGACGGACAGACGGACAGACAGACAGACAGACGGATAGGTAGATCTCTATCTAATATATTTTTTATATTTGACTAGTCCTACATTGCTATTGTTATTTCTTTGTTTGATTTTTCAACTTCTTTGGCAATGTCAATGTTTATTTTCCATGCCAATAAAACTATTTTGAATTGAATTGATAGACAGAGCGAGAGAGAGAGAGAGAGAGAGAGAGAGAGAGAGAGAGAGAGATACACACACACACACACACACACACACACACACAACCTTCCTTGATGCACAGAATAAACACAAGGTGTGAAATGCACCAGCTCATCACTCCGGTTATATCACACCTTATTAGTGTTCCCTGTCAGGCCGACACCCCGGCTCACCCCCCGCCCCCCCCCCCCCCCACACACCTCACCCTCCCATCTCCTTGGCCCCGGACCGTACCATCTGCTAACAACCACGCTGGCATGCGGACCCCTTGCTCCGTTCAGCTGTTCATCACAGTTCAGCGCTACGGCCGCACCAAGAGTCTGGCGACTAATAGTCCACAGCATGGACATTTCATTCACTGCAAAAATCCCAACCAGTCTGCACGATATGGGGACTGTAGTCAGCCACCAATCTCCCCTCGCAGTATGCACTATGTACTGTATATGTACTGTATATGAAGCCTGGTGTAACGATAGCAGTATACACACTATGTACTGTATGTACTGTATATGAAGCCTGGTGTAGCGATAGCAGTACACTATGTACTGCATATGTGCTGTATATGAAGCCTGGTGTAGTGGGAGCAGTATACACTATGTACTGTATTACTACTGTATATGAAGCCTGGTATTGTGGTAGCAGTATGTATTGTATATAAATGTATATGAAGTGGTATTTGGTGTGAATAGTGCTGGAAAGATGCAATTTCCGCGAGGAACACAAAGTTATGTCGCATTTTGAAGAACTTCTCGAATTCTCGATAGTTTCTACCTAATTAGCTCGTAGGTACGGCATAATGTCCATGGAAAGAACAGGAATGATGCTGGAAATGTACTTACTATCATGTTTTCCAGGGCACATTTTGCTAACCAGCAGTTGAGGAATACAGGAACAAATATGTTTCTTAGTGGAGGCCAGAAGATCTGGAGGAGAAGGGAGAGATTGATTTAACGCAGTAAATGTACCGAGGAAAAAAACGAATAACGACCAGCAGGAATCCATATCTATATGCTATAATCACATGCCGCTGTAATGATTTCCTTCAGGCGACACAGCAAGATTACGACAATATTTCTTCTGAAACACAGGGATGGATGCTGACGGATGAAACGCCATTGTATGAGAACTGTGTAGAGATTAAAATTGCTCCATCCGCCCATCCAATCATTCCTTAATCTTCCTCTATCCATTCATCTATCATCCATTCATCAAATCATCAGTCATCTATCATCTTCCATCGAGTGACAATACCTTAAAAAACTGATGAGCTACAGTACGAATATAATATGCATGTATCACATAGTGACTTACTGTGATTATGAACGGCACTGTATTGATCATCTCCAGTATGAAGGACATCTGGAAGATTTGTTCCCAAATGTTCCCCTGGAAAGACCACAGCATCGACGGCACAATGAAAAGAAATCAACAAAAAGCAATGGGATAAATAACTACAATTCCCATAGGAACATACAACAATACTACACTGTATGTACATACTACATACAAAACTAGGTCAAAGTAAAGAAGGAGCAACATGAATCAGAACTGTGTTGGACATATAATGGCAGTGGAGCAAGGTGAGGCCTAATGAATGGAGTCCATCTATAATTCATTGTGTGTGTGCGTCTTATCGGCTTGTGGGTTAATGGTCTCGCACCTCAGGGGGAATCAGTTTGTTGAAGCAGTTCAACATGCTCGACTGAGTACTATAGGATCTGCATAATGGCTTGCAAACATGTGTACATACATGTGTACATACATGTGTACATACATGTGTATATACACACACACACACACACACACACACCGTAGTCTCAGAAATAGCAACAGCATCAGGCTACTATTTGAAAATCAAAGAATACATTTATTATTGAGATCATTAATAAGCACGAAGCACTAGCAGAGCGCTACATATCTTATCTTACGATTCTCTGTCAAAATCAGCAGGCGGAGGCGCGTAGAAACTAGCTGTGTAATGCCTTGCATCCCTCTCTCTCTCTCTCTCTCTCTCTCTCTCTCTCTCTCGCTGATTGTCCCTTCGCTTCCCTGTCATTTCCCTTCTGTGGATGGCTACCGTGAAATGGAATTGGGGTCAGAAGTTCAGGCAAAGCCACGAAAATAAGCAGGCTAAGAAACCAAACATAACCACATGGTCTGCCTGTCTGCCTGTCTGTCTGCCTGCCTGCGTGTCTGCCTGCGTGTCTGCCTGTCTGTCTGCCTGCCTGCGTGTCTGCCTGCGTGTCTGCCTGCCTGCGTGTCTGCCTGCGTGTCTGCCTGCCTGCGTGTCTGCCTGCGTGTCTGCCTGTCTGTCTGCCTGCCTGCGTGTCTGCCTGCGTGTCTGCCTGTCGATCTCCTCCGCTCCGTCTCAGTGCTCTGGACAGCGCTGCACCTACACACGCACCCCCCCTACACGCACAACAAACAGCGCTGTCCATGGTCCTGAATCAACAGCTAAGCGGTAGTCGCGTCATGTATCTCGGCCAATCATTTTGTTGTTGTTTTTTCTATCTTTATATAGATGCATAAAGCTTAAACAGAGGGGCAAAAACTACAACTGACTACAAGTGAAGACCTTTGGTGGTGCCGGGCCTGCTCCTGGCGACATAACTCTTTATACATGAACTGTAAAAAAGTCCAGTTAGGGCTTTGGCCATCCGATTCACATTTGACATCAAATGTATGTTACTGTATGGTATTATGGAGTCATATATGACTCCATAATACCATACCAAGACATTTTACCATCAGAACAAAGTAAATATTAACAGAATAAAAACTAATACAGCATATAATATATTATATGCATATATTCACTGTGGCTAATTGCTTTGAGAATACTTGCACAGGAACCTTTAATGCATTGATATCACTTTGTTTAAACACTTTCCCCACAGTGAGGATGGAGAGCTAACTGTATAGTGGACAGTGTGAGCTAACTGTATACTGGACAGTGTGACTGTGTGAACTGTCTGCGTATCTCAGTGGACTCACTGGGTTCCCAGCAGACATGGAAATGTTATAACTGACAACACTTCTAAACAGCCTGCGTTTGGATAAATGCCACCAATAAAAGGTGTGTGTGTGTGTGTGTGTGTGTGTGTGTGTGTGCGTGCGGACTTCTATCCGATAAAAGCCGAATAATCCCAAGGTCCCAAATCAGTTTTGTTCAAACAGTGATATCATGATTCAGACCAAACATAAAATAGTAATAATAGTTCATATTGTGATTATATTTCATAATAGAGGCCTGGACAGGAAATCGATTGATTCGTTAGTTGAGCTAAGCAGTTCTCACCTTGTAGCTGAGATATGTGATCAACATGGTCTCCAAGAAACTGATTAAGGCCACAGTGACCTGAGGAGGAGGGAAAGGAGAGGGGACACGGCTGAAGCTCAAGCTCTGCACACACAGACTTAAGTGGCGTTGTGATGAATGGCACATTGTTATACACATATTAGACTTAATGTGTAATGGAGAGTCTCAGTTACAGGTAAAACCCATTCTGTCTCACCTGTATTGCCCATACAGAATCCCGTCTTTTCACCCAAAAGATCAACTCCCTTGAAGATAATGTATAATAAAATAGTTTGTTTCGGTAAAACAAAAGATTTATTAATGTTGAGGTTAATAGATGATGAGGTTCACTAATGGGACTTCGGGAACTAACCAGTCGATTTCCGGAGGGTCGGTCGTACTGCTGTTTCGGCAGTTCGGACTGGGAAGAAAAAAAAACACCAAGGACAGATATAAACTACAGAAGGTTGTGTGTGTGTGTGTGTGTGTGTGTGTGCGTGCATGCCTCTGTGTGTGTGTGCGCACCCCTGTGTGTGTGTGTGTGTGTGTGTGTGTGTGTGCACGCCCCTGTCTGTGTGTGTGTGTGTGCGTGCCTGTGTGTGTGTGTGTGTGTGCGCACCCCTGTGTGTGTGTGTGTGTGTGTGTGTGTGCACGCCCCTGTCTGTGTGTGTGTGTGTGTGCGTACCCCTGTGTGTGTGTGTGTGTGTGTGCGTGCCGCTGTGTGTGTGTGTGTGTGTGTGTGACATTTCCCCACACAATTCCCAAGCTACATCAGTCATTGTGTTCCTGTGTCTAAAATATACGGTGGCAGAAAGCACACGGGAGCCCTCCACTGCGTCTACATCATTACCCTGAATAACCTGAATAACAAGGCTTCGCTCTCCAGAGCTTGGGACATTTTGAGCAATAGCAGATGATTGAACCGTCAATTGATTTATGGTATGAATAGGCTACTACCCATATTTCCTCTCTCCGCCAAACAAAGCACGTCTGGTGCGGAACCAACCACTACATACCGCTTTAAACAGCAAGAACTACACAAGGGCTTCCCTCCCACCCAGCGCCATTTCAGCAGATTTATTTTTACCAGGAAGTATTTTTTGCGGCAAAGTGAAATCCGAAAAACACAGATCCGGCCACAGAGGCCATACTGTCACATCATGTTCACTTTGAGTCGGCAGCATCGTTCACGTATTAAAAGCGTTGGACCCGTGACATGAGGTCTCACCTGGCGTCGGCCTCGCCGTTGCCCTGCTTGGGGACCTCCAAGTAGACTCTGAGGACGTACAGGGCGCAGGTCAGGAGCTTCAGGGACAGGTTGAACAGTCGGATCCTCAAACCTGTCCAAGAGGAAAAAAGGGGAAAACTGAGGCTCCCATTCAAACAACATTCAAAATAAGTACGTACATATGGACATGTTTCCGAGGCATGGCGGCCGACGACCAGATGTGTTTGTCTCACGTTTTGGTGTCATGTTATCTACATGACACCTCCAGACATCCCAAGTCTCCCGGAAGTTCCGGGAGTCTCCCGCAAATTAATAGCGTCTCCCTGATGCAAGCAAATCATGTACAATCTCCCGGAAATCCCCCCCCCCCCCCCACCGTCGGTCGTCGGTCTGGGGTGTGTTGCGATCGCGCGCACCCCCCGTCGACAATCGCAAACACCCCCCCCCGCGGAAGCTCCCGGAAATTAGTTTTTGGAACTTGGGAACCCTGCACCTCCACATCTCACCCACTGCGGCCACTCACCGGCACGCAAAGAAAATGCAAACCAAACCATCATTTGCCTAACTTCACCGGGTGTGTAATGTTAAGAGGACGGACAGCCGACAGATGGAGGGCATTCAAATTTCAAATTCAAAACAACTTTATTCATCCCACTGGTGTGGCAATGAGTTCGGAGCAGCTTGTACACCGGGAAGCGCAAATACACCGAGGAGATAAAATGTGGAGAAAGAAAAACCCTACGGCGCATTTTTTTTCTAAAATGGGATTGCAATGCAGAGGGGGACGGCGGTTAGTTTTACAAGCAGCAGGTAAAAACGTAACGACGCTCTGACGGCCACAGGAGAAAATGCTTGCTGCTTTTTCGGAGGATCAGTTGGTTTGCAGAAAGCGTTCGTATCTCTCTCTGTTTCACTCCGATGATCTCAGAGCGGATTTTAACAATGCTGTTCAGACAGCAGGGACTGTGAGGCTGGGAAACCGACACATAAAAGCAAAAAACTCAGAAGACTCCCATTAAAAAAGACTGCAGGCCAGGGTATGCAGTCCAACGCAGTGGCGTCCCTAGGCTAAAACATTCGGGGCTAAAGCCCCGGATGTTTTTTAATTAGCCCCGAATATTAATTTTCTTTTTTTTTATTATTATTATTTTTTTGTTACGGTTAAACTACGGTCATCTTATGTTGATGCTTCGATAAAACAGTGTTTTTGGACAGGTTTGAGTAACAATTAATTTTTTTTTTTTTTTTTTTTAAAGCCACTTCTTTGGCTTTGGCGCACAAGTGGTTAACACCCCCAGGTCGCACATCATTCACCCAAAACAGCGATGTCAGGCAGCAGGCGCACTTGGTAACAGGCAGCAGGCAGCAAGCTGTTCCAGTGTCTTTGGGATGTCACAAATGTCTCTATGAATGTCTCTATGTCTAAAAGCGTCTTTCAGCGCGCGCATCTGCTTAACTCTTCTGGGCTAAGCCCCGGATGTGTCAAAATCCTAGAGACGCCCCTGGTCCAACGTCCCGCACTGCGGTGGTCACCGGCAGGACGAGCATCGCCATGCTTCACTCATGATGGCGCACCTTGGTTTTTCCCGCCACCGAAACGTCCCTTTAAGTGCTTCTGGACGCTGCCCCGCGAAGCGTGAGTCAAAGCTCTTTTAAACGACGACAATGCGCCACGCGATGACTCATAGGGCTCAGTGTTGGCTCGGCGGCCTGTCTTAGTATCTTTTGAGCCTTAGGCCTTAAGGCTCAAACCATAGCCGCTTTCAATTATAAAGTTAAAGGGGCGTCGTCGCGCTTGGCTATGTTCTAGTATAGGGGAGTGGCGCTTTGTCGTCTGTAGCGACTCTCTGTGTCCGCAGAGAAAATCACGGACATGCCGGACCATTTTTCATCGTTGGTCTGGAAAGTGTTTGACGCAGAGAACAACGAGTCGATGTTGCAAACTGCATTTTGTTCACAACACGCGTACGATGAAGCAGAACTCTCTCTCGTGTTGGAAAATTTGCCGAGCGTGACGGTTCCCCTTCAAGGCTCAGGGATTTCAAAACAGGTTCAATAAATGGCGGGGGGGCACAATGCTGTTTGTGGAGGACAGGTTATAAACTGCACAATCGGTTGCACACAGACTGCTTCACAAACTTTGTCACAGCAGCCCCCAAAAGCGGTTACACGTCTGAGCCACAAGGTGGTGCTGTCTTAATTGTCTAAAGGTTACCCCTTTCAATCCAGAACATAAAAAAATCACTACCGACGTGATCTTTTCAGAGACAATCGAAGAATATGTTACCTGACACGACACCTGACCCGACACGAACCACGTGACTTCACCGGGTTGGCTTGTGGCCAGGTGTGACATTTGCGTTCGATTTTGCTGTCGTTCTCCGTGTCTTTCTGACTGGCTATCTGTCCATCTTATTTAGTAACAACCGGAGGACATTGCGCTACATAACAAGCACACACACACGCACACGCGCGCGCGCACACACACACACACACACACACACACACACACACACACACACACTAATGCACAGTGAATAAAACATCAGAAGAGCCCTGATGTTGCAGACTGAAGTTGCAGAAGGGCACTGCCTTGCTGACACTAACTTACAATATATATATACAGTATATATATATACACTTAATGCCCCTAGTTGTGTACTTACTTGACCTTTGGTTTTTAATGAAGAACAGCTTCAGACGCTCCTTGAAGGTATTCTCATTCACATAGAACTCCACCTGCACTCTGTAGAGAGAAGAATACAGCACAATGAGTCCAATTCACACCCACCCACACACACACACACACACACACACACACACACACACACACACACACACACACACACACACACACACACACACACACACAATAATCCTGAATATTGCCGTCAAAGAGGCATAGGTTACGTTGGTCCAAGCCCGTAGTAGCGCATTCTTCAGCTCCTCTGATGAGCTTTCAGAGGGCGTACTGCATTGTTATGAACTTCTTAGGAAGCATCAGCCTCTTTGTTGTGGTAAGAACGTCACGTGTGTAGCTGTCACATACGTAGCTCCCTGTAGTTCACTTATAAACAGGAAATCATCAATGAAATATCAAAAAACAAAACGAAAACAAGGGGCTTGAACGTAGTGAGTCGCTGCATGTCAAAACCAGTCCATCACATTTTCATTTTACATTATGGACTAAATAAGAATAATAATGAAATGTATTCCTGCAGCGTGAAGCGTGGGCATGTGTTCAATAACGCAGAGCAGAACCTGTTGTCCAGACCTACTGATGATGCATGGACGGATTTTAGGATTTGAATGGTGAAAATGCTTATGTGATATAGAGTTCATTTAGGACTCCATAATACCATACAGTGACATACATTTGATTTATATTAAAACCAGAACGCTGCTGTGAAACAGAACACCACCCCCCTAAAAATGTATGCATGTACCACCAAGATTATGTAAGGAGCTTGTCCTGCCACATTGTTTAGCTTGTTTATCTATATTAAATATCACACAATTTCCCATTTCAGGAGGGGGCGTGCTTAGCTCTGAAGCTATCGAGACAATACATGTATAACGAACCAAAAGGATAACAAAAAAAGAAGTCTGTTTATTTGGAAAACTGTGCATTTGTTAATTTGCGTTCAAATTGAAGGTGTCTATCTGTAAAAAGCCATATCATGTAATGTTTTCTTATTTTCATTATAGAGGCAACTACCTTTGTCCTTGTCTCCATGCTGTGAGTAATAAAAGCCTTGACTATCGCTGAGGTTGTTTTATTCAACGATCAATGTCACAAACTGTATGCAGAAAGCTCTGCTCGGCAGTTTCTCCCGCTACCTAATGACTTTCAGTCGGAAAAAAAACATATAATATTGTGGAGAGATATTCGTCCTAACTTAAGCGACAGCGGATGACTTAAATAAGTTAAATAATTTTTTTGTAAAAGAGCACGTGAGACACAAAATCATTTGAGTTCAATGTGCTACACACTGGGATGGCCTGCTGCACGTCGAAATGTAGACGGTCCCCCGCATTGAAAAAAACACAGGAAAAATAGAAAAAAGAAACCTAGACAACTAAGAAAGTATGCAGAACCAAGCGTGTACAACTTCTGCAGTGCCTTCCAGCCAGACAGCATGTCAGGCTTTTAATTAGTGTTAATAATTATGAAATAGGTGCATAGCATATGCTTCAATAACTCCTCAGCAAAATAACGGGGGATGCGGTAAAGACTAGGATAAAGATAGAATGAAGAAACAAATGTCAAATTCGGCAAATGTGTTTCCATCTCCCATTTAGCGTATTAACTATTTTTCAAAAAAGGTAAAAACCACAAAAAGGTATTTGCAAATTTGAGTTTTTGCAAAAAAGTTTTTCTGAATTTTGCTATTTCCATCAACCTTTTCTGACGCGAATCTGTGCCCATTAGTTCTCCGTGTGTGTGTGTGTGTGCGTGTGTGTGTGTGTGTGCATGTGTGTGCGTGTGTGTGCTTGTTATGTGACGTAATGTCCTCTGGTTGTTACTAAATAAGATGGACAGATAAAATGCGCATAAAAATACATTGATGGAATGCGGCTCTTGTCTACGACCCCCTGGGATAATAACACCCGCTTCACCTTAGCACATTTCAATTTCTTACACCATAAAAAAAACAAAAAAACACTTCAGCTGTGACCAACTGTAACTTTATTTTTCACCACCAGATAGCTGATTCTGGCTTCCTGTCAGCCGCCCTCTCGCTAACCATTACATTTTCACTTGCCCCATTTGTCTTTGTACCGTTTCACATCTCACCAACCACATCCTGCACCGATACTTGTGTGTACTGCTGTACCACCCACCCCCTCCGCCCCCCCCAACCCACCATCCCTACTTCATATATTTTTTCACACAAACTTATTGCGGATGATGGAGTAGAAATGGTTACAACCGTTTGTTTTCTATAATTTGTCTATTTGCATTTAGCCCCAGAGGTAGAGCTATTGTGGAGCAGCTGTTCTGTCTTAATCCTGAGCCTCAGATCCTAATGATGATGATGATGCTGCCTCCGCCCCACCGCGGCCGCCGCCGCCGCCTGTTTATCTCACCACAGTCCTCAGTGACCTTACAAGCAGGAAGTCTTGCAGACTGTACCACACTGTCACGATGGATAAAACAGATAGACCTCCAAACTGGGAGATAAGTGACACACACACACACACACATACGTGTACACATGCATACACATGCACAAGCACACACACACACACACACACACACACACAGTATTAATATCACTGCTTTCAATTAGTGAGACATTACACACACACACACACACACACTGACTGCTTCTGGTCTGGCATCGTGACATGAAACAGCAATCTCTCAGTTAAAAAAGCAATTAGCCAATCAGCGCCATGGGTGCGACTAATGCCGTTGCCAAGCTGTTGTCAAGCCTCCCCCACGGAAATGGGTTAGAGTGGAGGCAACGTCAGACCGAAGATAGAAATCGAGAGTAACGAGTCGACAGCTCCGCCTGATATCAGGTATACTAAATGGCAGGATGCTGTGCTGAATGTGCGTCTGTCCACGCCGTGTGTAGTCCAGACTCCACTCTCGCTGACACCTCCTCCACGGAGGTGATGCATATCCTGTCAGGTTCTAATATTATTAAGGTGTATATTATTAAGGTTTATTTTGTGAAGCCATCCACTGAGTTCATAGTCTGGTCTTCTCCAGACAGAACACCTGCAGTGCAGGGTAATATTTTACTTTAAATGAATACACAATATATGGTAATGAGACTCACTTGTCAAGCAAGCAGCTGCTCAGTAATGCGCAAACGAAAACACGTCACTCCCAAACCGATGCATTTGATGCATTATCTGTCGACGGCACACACGATTACATGTCATTCTCAAATGTATATACACGACTCTACTGTTAATAACACAATCTGCTGTGTGACCGTTGTATACATTTCATCAATCTGCTGTGCACCCATTCAGATGAATGGGTGCAGGAGTACTAAAACTGAACCTCTCCCTCCACATCACCGGCCTGTTACAGAGACAGCCAGAGGTTGTGAGTGCCCTAATGAGCATGAGGGGAAACCACACATCGTGTGCTGCGGCGGCAGCGATGGTTAACGGTTGCTCTGTGTCTGACAAAATGTACAAAGGGGGAGGAGAGGAGAGGAGAGGAGAGGAGAGGAGAGGAGAGGAGAGGAGAGGAGAGGAGAGGAGAGGAGGGAGGAGAGGAGAGGGGTTATGGTTATGGAGAGCGGAGCAGAGCAAAACAGATGGGCAGAAAGATAAAGGAAGGGAGGGAGATATACACCACCATCAGTGCACCATCCATGTCTCAAGTGAGATACGTTCATCCTCATGTGTGTGTGTGTGTGTGTGTGTGTGTGTGTGTGGGGGGGTAGGCAGAGACAAACATTGGCGCTGCTGAACGTTACCAGCCTCAGGATAAAGTCCACCACTGAGCAAGCACACTGAAGCAGCGTTCACAGTAACTACATTAGGTTTGTTCAGAACAAGTGACGTTATGCTCGCACGGACCGAGACGTCCGGTAATCGAATGCGCTGCTCTGAATGCGCTGTCCATTAACAACAGTAGCGATAAACCCTGAGGTACGCCGCCTTATTCAATAGGATGATGTGGGAGCTGTGGTGGTGGAGACTATGCATGAGATGAGATTTTTTTAAAAAGGGTACGTGAGGTAAGTGTGTCATTTAAAAATATCGTGTACAATTTAGGATCTCGTAAAACTATAAAGGAGAGAAAAGCGGAGACGCAGCAGATGCGCTAGACGGGTTGCCAAGGCAACTGGGAATTGACATTTGCAATTCAATTTTGACGAATCGGGTCGCCGTGCCGATACCACCTGCTGCTCACCCGCTTCTCGGTAAAGTATCGTAATATAATACACTTTATACGAAGGGTTAGGGTTACCACGCGCACACACACACACACACACACACACACACACACACACACACTGCACTCTCGCTTATAGAACGGCTCACCCCATATGTAGTTTCAAGTCAAGCTATGATGATTTACAGTAATTACCCCTACAAGCACTCAACAACATCCGCTTGATTACTTACCACTTACCACTGCCAAAAAAACCACAAAAAAAAACAACCCCCCCCCCCCCTTTTTTTAAATTAGAAATGCTGTTGGGCACCAAAACAGCAATTTGTTTAATTTAAAAAAACATATTTATCATCGGTGCCACCAGACTGCACCCCCCCCCCCCCCCCTCAATTGTTACATTGGCATTATTGTCATTGGAGAAATATGATGAGACCATTTCTGTTGGAAAGCAGCAGAGCCCCACTGGACTTTGGGATCACACACGCAAAACCTTTCTGCGCCCGCACACATCAGCACCATGCACATTGTGCACGCACACCTGCAGCACCGCTGCGGGAAGCGATCCTAGGGGACACGCCGCATCTCTCTATTGCGCCGCTCTCTTGGATGTCCCTTTGTTTCGCCTCCCCTATACCTGGCTTCAAACGTCTCAGCAGCAGTACTGCGCTTCTGACTCAAACCGTGATGGACGTCCGCTGACATGACAGGGCGCCGATGGGTATGCGGTGATCACAGCAGCGCTGAGTGGAGCGGAGTAGGGCTGCACTCCCGCAGTCATCGGCGTGAACCGAGCCTTTGTGTCAGCGGGGGTGTGTGTGTGTACACCACTCAAGACATGACTCCTCACTTGACAGAAGAACCGCAAATGTTGTAAGAGCTCTAACTAGGACGATAAAAAAGACTTTCATGGCAACAGAGATTTGCGGGCCCACCACTTACATCCTCCCGAAGGGACCCCCGCTCTATTACCCCCCCCCCCCCCGCCCCTAAGGACGTCCCGGCCGACGGGCAACCACTCATCCTTGGTGTCGGAGGCTCACTTCACAACATGCTGACGTCACACACGTCCAACCCCCAGCGAGTTGAAAACGCTCGTGGCGTTTGTCACGTGCGTCTTTCACACGGGCTCATGAATTGTGTATGGAAACATGATACAAAAGGGCGGCGCGGTCGCCTGCATCGTTCTTCGACTCGGAAGAACAACACATCGCGGTGATGGACGGCGGGTCGTCTCAAATGGATCAATGGTCGTCAAAAGGACAGATATCAGCAAAGGGGTTTGTTATTTTTATTCAAAGGGCCCCTATTTTACCACCGGCTGTGAGCGTGATTAGCCATGACAAGCCGAACAAAAACCTCACGTGATTACCCTCTAGTGACATCACAAGTGGGAGTGTCCACCCAAATGGTAGGCTGATCCATCCATACATCAGCCTACCATTTGGTACAGTCCACTGGGTAGGCTCGGTAGACCGATCTAACCTTCGTACATCCGGGCGGACACTCCCCGCTTGTGATGTCACTAGAGAGTCGTGACATCACATCTTCGAAAACGGCTTGTCATGGCTCATCACACGTCACACCTGGTGGTAAAATAGGGGCCCTTTAAAATTGGATTCTTCGACGTTCTTCCACAACTCTAACATGATGGTCACATCACAATGTCCTTACTTCCTCATATATTAATTTGACATTAATATATGCCATGCCAATATATTAATTTCCATGTCATATGAGGGTGTGACAAGCAGTCAAGACAAGAGGAGAACTGGAACAGCGTTCGCCGCCTCCTCCTCATCATCTGTTGTGACAGAATGGGGCCTTGCACCGAGTGGAAACGCTGACATTTTGACATAAAACCAGTGAAAAGGTCTTTTTTTCTACAAAATTCATGCAGTTGAGCTGACATCACCGACGCCCTTCCCCAGGTAGGCGACAAGTCAATCCTATTGTGTTTTGATTTTAATTCCTCGAAAAGACCACAAATCAGTGAAAAAGCAACCCAGATTATAAAACAAAGTGACAACATCCATCACATCCAAATCAAATCAAATCATATCAGTGTGTGTGCCAGTGTCAGTGTGCAGCACGGTTCGATTCCCGTTGCCATGCCATGCAAGCATGATGCAGCCGGCGACTTACTGAGCGTTGGTGGAGTCCATACTGTACTCCTCTTGGTACCTGGAAACAGCAGCACACGGTGGACCAAGAGAGACACACACACGTTAGGAGGGAGAGAGAGCGAGGTAAGAGACACACACAGGGAGACACAGAGAGAGAGACAGATAGAGAGAAAGAGAGACAAGACGAGAGGAACAGCGGTGAAGAAGAAGGCATGCTTTCAAAGGGCGCACACACGTGCAAGGTTATCGTCTCGGGGGTTCGGTTCCTCGCTCGCCGGGCGGAGGTGACAGGAGAAACCAATGGAGCGATCTGAATGCAAACCCCAGGGGATCGCCCCTCTCTGCGGCGGCATTAGCCGCCATGATGAGACCCTGACATTTCACCTCACGGACTACAGAGACAACACTCACTATCGACTGCGGCGTCTGGATAAGAAAAGTCTACAAAAGTGAGTTTGATCAGGAGCAACGCGGTTCTGAATTAGGAACTGAATGACGGGTTCGCGCGGCCCTCACCGTACTAGCATTGACCGAAAGAAGGTGCGAAAATAAACGGAAATAAAGGCCGCTTTCCATTTGCATGGAAAGTGGCCTTCGGTACAAGGCAGGCGGACAAAAACAGAGCGTGTGTGAGCCACGAGGACAGAAAGGGAATCTGTGTCCGATACGGGAGCCCTACTACTAGGAAGGTTGTACTAGATGAAATGTTTCTGAATGAATCCCGACACCCACTTAAAAACGAAAATAAGTTGGCTTGACGGGATGTGCATTAGGGGCTGGGAGTGGCGCTGTACTGTAAGGGCCCCCCCCCCCCCCTGCGAGGACCCCGGCTGTTGTTGTAAACACATTAGGGGGATTGCTTTGTGTGACACTACAACCTGGCTGCCAGGGAGGATCACCGGAGGACAGGACAGAGGACTCTCAGCGAGAGATGCTTTCAAACCTTGACCTTTAAGGATTATACATTGAATAATAACAGCAATGTTCACATTCAGATTCTAATAGCGTGTGAATCAGATATGTACGCGACTATATAATAAACACATTAGAGATTGTAGATATAGATTATCCGGAGTCTAATACAGACTTGTAGTATATATACTTGTAGCTTGTCCTAGAGATGAGTCCGTTTCATCCACAGCCTCTAAATCTAAATCTTCCTTGATGTTTGTTTTATCTAAATCTGAATCTTTATATCTGAACATTGCTCATCAACATTTGACACGTCAAGATAATTTCCCAGAAGACAACATTGTTTACCTGGTATATACAAATACTGAATAACACACACACACACACACACACACACTTGCATAACCATTACAATCATCCTACCATTGGAGCGGAGATGTTGTCTCTTTGGCAACACATCTTTCATTATTAATATCAATAAAGAAGCTGTGTGCTCGGAGAGGACAGCCTCAGATGTGCTGACCTGATAAGATAAACGCGTTCGCTTTATACCTTCATTACTTTCATGTTGATAAGACGCTGTCGGCGCACACACACACACACACACACACAGTCACTCATGCACGCACATGTGCACATGCATGCACACACACACACACACACACACAAACACACACACACACACACACACACACACTTTACACCTTATCTTACATTTCGCATGTAAACAACCCAGGGACACATGAATCGCAGATAGTCCTAGCATCCCTCTGACTATTCTGTCTTCCTTACTTGAGAGAGAGCGCAAGCGAGAGAGAGAGAGAGAGAGAGAGAGAGACAGAGACAGAGACAGAGAGATGGACAGAGAGAGAGGGAGACAACAGAGAGACAACAGAAAGAGAGAGAGAAAGAGAGAGAGAGACAGATAGTTAAATCTCCCTCACCGTCTAACGGTAGCCCTCCAACAGCAAAGCCATGGCGAGCAGCGGAGAGCTCAGGCAGGCAGGATGAAGACGCGTTGTCAGGGGACGTCTCAACTTAGAGCTGCGTTCGCCGGCAACTCGGATCATTAGTCCTTGAAGAAGGACTACATCCAGGAGTCACATGGGTCTGCAGTAGTTTCACGGGTGGCTGGGATTTGTAGTCTTTTCTTTTTAAAAGCCCACTTCCTGGGGTCTCCTATAGCATTTCCTCCAGCCTGCATACTAACAATCCCATTCAGGAATATAGGCTATCCTCACTTTGACATCTTAGAAATACCTTGAGCCATAGAGAGATGCTGGATCGGCATCAGGTAGGGTATCTGTAAAAATCAGTGGTTCATTTGGACTTTGGACTATAGACATACCCTGACAAGAGAGCATAACGACTTGTACATAAATATTGAATGCTGTTTGTTGAGAATGAATGGAGTGCAATAACTTATGCACAATTACCTAATGCTGAAAGACTGCTATATTCATTTGATTATTATATTATACAGAAGATATTGTTGTACCTGCCGCACCGTCCCCTGAGCACACACGAATGCAATGGTTTCATTCAATCAATTCTGTCAAATCTGTCCTAACTTTATTCATTAGTATGGGGACAAGACAATACAATGACGGACATCTCTGTCATCTAGGCCTACTCACCCTAACGAGGGGGTGATTCCACACACACGGCTTGTCGTTCCATTTTTTTTTTCAATCTACCGATTTAACACCCCGCATTAAATCAAAGCTTCTCCAATCAAAAAATCCCAGCGTAATTGCACCGTGAAACCAGGGCGCTATAAATAAACACAAACACGCAAATGAGAAAGGAGATGATCTGTGGCTCTTATGAACGACATGTGCGTCAAAGACAGAGCCGCGCTGCGCCGGAGGTCCTCGCGCAAAGCATACATTTTCGATGCTATTTTATCATCGTATGGGCTTTCGGCATCGTACTTTTTTCTAAAAATAAGTGAAATCGCACCGAAGCTTGTGGAACGTACGGACAGGATAGACACCGCAGAGCATTTATTTTAGTCTATGAATAATGCAAATGTTATATAAATTCCTGCTTCTTTGCTGGGCTGTATTTCAGCTTTGGCGAATGTGAGGAGAGAATGTGGTACTCCTGTAGTAATATATATTTTAGCTGCACACCAGCAGCATGAGCGCCACACTGCAGTATTGAACTGAAGGCGATTTCCTGGCAAAAGTACTAACGGGGCGAAGTTCAAAAGAGAATCTGGAAGGAGAGCATGCAGCCAGAGGGAATTGGTCCTCAGAGGAGTCTGTAAAATACCCTTTATTTGTGTTTGCAATACTAAGCCTTACATGTACCGCACTGAAAAGCATAAGCTGGGAGGCTGGGAAATGGAAATGTGCACACTGGGGCCCTCTCCCTTATTATCATCAATACTACATAATTACTGTTACCATGACAACTGCATGTCATCAAAGGGAGCTCCCTCTTATGTTTCTCTTCTCGAGGCCTTGGAGTGGTTTTCCTCACCTCTCTAAGTGCTGCGGGCCTGTGGAGTAGGGCGACCACACGTCCTTATTTTCCGGGGACAGTCCCCATTTCCGGTGGCCTGTCCCTGGAAATGTCCCCGTTTAAAAAAAAAAAAGGGAATTTTAAAATACATGAATAGATTTTTAAATGACAAAGGTTATAGCTTGCTCATGGTGTGACCTCGCTACACGGGGGTCTATCTATCGACGTTATACCACAAGCAGGCATGACCGATCATAAATATAGGCCGTCAATACAATATAGATCGATTCCCTATTCGCTCCTTTGGATTGTTTTCGGCTGGTTTACCAAAGCCTTGAAACATATCATAGTAAACCATTGGACATGTACTGCCCAGTCTTTCACTAGAGTACTACATTTTACCACGAGAAGAATAGGCAGTAAAAATAACATTGGGTATTTTGTTGATACCGCCAAACTACAAATGTCCCCCGTTTTTCATTTCAGAAACATGGTCAGCTTAATGTGTTGTCATTTGAGACTCTACACCCGTTGTATATAGCTACAGGAGTCACGTTGAGTAATTCAATAAAGCAATGTACCTGTTGCCCTGTCCAATATAAGGTATACTGTGTCACATCGTCGTTGTATTGTGTGAGATGCCCACATGATTTAGTCGCACATCAAGCTAAAGGGAGCATGATGAAAATGGATTAACGACACAACTTGTAACCTGATAAACGCTGGTTGCCGGGCTCCTGTGAGGTGAATGCGCTATTACTGTGCTGTGCTGCACACAGTGGGGAAGGAGCGATGTCGGAGGAGAACGGCCCGAACCTTTCTACCGCACCGCTTATAACCTGCTTTAAACCCACTCTGCAACTTATGCAGGTGGTTCAGAAGGATACATGGGGTCATACGAAATAGAGATCAGATTATTTGATTATGAAATTTGGCCAGGGAGTGTCTCATGCTCTCACTGCCTCTCGCTTAGCTAAGCAAGTATAAAGAATATACACCGTTCAAACGCTACTTCCTGCACATAGTCCATGTGACGGTTACCAGTAAAGGTATGAGACAGGAGTGACAGATTATAATTGTTAAAGGTGCTGCAGGTGGGATTCGGGGGTTGTAAAGAGAGGGAGCAGAAAAGAGCAGTAGAGAGCAAGATTTTGAAATATAAACAACCAAAAAAAAACGACCCCTCCCTCTTTGCTCCCTCCCTCCCTTATGTGTCTCCACCATTGAGAAGTGCTGCATTTCACGCACAGTGTGATTGTGTGGATTCCCTGGACCAGTCACGGAAGAGACGCCCTGATTGGGCAGAAATGAGGCGGGGAGCGGTCCAACATCTAAATGGTCTCATACATCACACATTTCAGTCACTAATAGCTGACGGATGGCTGTGCCATTTCTAAAAAATTACACTCAAACACTCAAAGTCCTAAATCGTACCTACAGCACCTTTAAAGACTTGGTTCTGTTACTCACAAACGGCGGGGGTGAATGCGATATACTCGATGAGGTGATGTTCCTGATAACTGTCTCTCTCACCCCTCCTCCCGCCGCCCCATCACTCTGATAACTGTCTCTCTCACCCCTCCTCCTGTCGCCCCACCACTCTGATAACTGTCTCTCTCACCCCTCCTCCCGTCGCCGCATCACTCTGATAACTGTCTCTCTCACCCCTCCTCCCGTCGCACCATCACTCTGATAACTGTCTCTCTCACCCCTCCTCCCGTCGCACCATCACTCTGATAACTGTCTCTCTCACCCCTCCTCCCGTCGCACCATCACTCTGATAACTGTCTCTCTCACCCCTCCTCCCGCCGCCCCATCACTCTGATAACTGTCTCTCTCACCCCTCCTCCCGCCGCCCCATCACTCTGATAACTGTCTCTCTCACCCCTCCTCCCGCCGCCCCATCACTCTGATAGCTGTCTCTCTCACTCCTCCTCCCGCCGCCCCAACACTCTGATAACTGTCTCTCTCACCCCTCCTCCCGCCGCCCCATCACTCTGATAACTGTCTCTCTCACTCCTCCTCCCGTCACCACGCGCTCTAACCTCGTTGTCAGCCGGCCAGATAGACACAAATCACAGGATAATTACATTTGGATGTGAAGCACTCTGTTCCAGTACAACATCCTGCCCCTACCCCTACTGGCCTAACAGCTCCTCTGCTCTGGGCCCCCAGATGGAGAAGGTAGATGGAGATAGATTGGGGCGATGCAGCGTGACCAATTCAGGGAACCGTATGAGGAAGAGAGAAGAGAGAAGAGAGACATTGTCTTCTAGAGAACACACACTATCTTATTAACTTAACGAAATGCACCTAAACTCTTACTCTCAGCTCTGCAGACGTCTAGATTTCCAGGCGATTGGTTCTAATCAAAGCGGCGCCTACGCCGTCTAGATTTCCAGGCGATTGGTTCTAATCAAAGCGGCGCCTACAGAAACGCCAGATTTTCACAATAGATTGTAGCGTAATGAAGTTGTCAAAGCGTATTTATTTTACGACCTGCGTGCCGTATCGCTCTCCCATTCCTCATCCTAATCACGTCTGAATCATCTGTGAAGCGGGGAGTGCTTGTAGGTCTAAGGTATGACATCATCACGTGATGACATCATGTGACAGGTCTTGTCCTCATGTACTCCTTTCAGGCCGTCATGGATGGTCGGCGATGAATGATGACGATTATATGAGTTATAGGTTATATAGGCTATAGGCTGTGATATGCTCATAAAAAAAACACATTTAGTTAAAACACACCCCACACTCTAGATCTCATAATAATTAATAATGAGTACCAAATGAATATTGCATGACGTAATATGCTAAATGTAATGTGTATCTTTGTGCAAAAGCTGCAATAAGAACAACAATGGCACATATACACATTACTGTATAGGGTAATATAGCTTAGATATATGTATCTATTAAAATTTCATTACAGCTATTGCTGTAATCACAGCTCCATGGAAATGTGAGCCTACTTACCATAATACGTTCACAGCCTTCCAGCCAGGACTGTATTACACTCATTGCATCTTGCAGTTTATAGGACAATGTCCACATGATTCGAAATTTAATAGCAGTCCTCCTGCAGTATAACCCAGTTGGTGGAACGGGCCGTTAGCGCCGCCA
Source organism: Merluccius polli (assembly GCA_030340625.1). NCBI lineage: Eukaryota > Metazoa > Chordata > Actinopteri > Gadiformes > Merlucciidae > Merluccius > Merluccius polli. Next base: position 417,970 of record JAOPHQ010001424.1, on the reverse strand, counting down.
GGGTCAGCGGTTCGATTCTCACTTAGAGCGGCAGGGCGTTGAGAGCGACGCGCCACAGTGGCACATTCATTTTGTTGCCAACGTCCTGACGTGCGTTCAGTCATCGATCCCCGACATCCAATTATTTTGGACGCCCTTAAACGTCGAGGGACATCACGACAGCTAATTGCTGTTAGAAAATGACAAGGATAGGAATGGGTTTTGTTTTCCTTGCCCTCGTTTGCTCGCTTAAAAAGCAAATGTTTTAGCACAACGTGTGTCGTCCCTATGAATCGCGGGGCTCGGCGGACCAAAGCAACCAGATGGCTCCCTGCATCTTCAGGGGCTCTGGCTTTGGAAAAGAATCAGGAAGTGACGTGCCTGGCACCGAAGGCACTTTGGTGTAGAGACGATCTGACCGACCGGTCGCTTGATTTGAAATAACGGCAGATAAGAAAGAAATTATAGAAGTAGGGTTGGCCTTGTTGGTTAAACTGAATAACATTAAGTATGTTAAACTTAAAGCTGAAGTACATTCATGAATGGAAAACGGTTGAGCTTCAGTATGGGGGGAGTGGGGATACTCCTGAATGAAGTCCTAATGTGTGTGTGTGTGTGTGCGTGTGTGTGTGTGCGTGTGTGTGTGTGTGTGTGTGTGTGTGTGTGTGTGTACATGCATGTGTGTGTGTGTGTGTGTGTGTGTGTGAGAGAGCATGCTAAATGCATGATATAATGACAAGCCTTGCAGCGGTACTATTTTTGCTTAACGGATGGCATTATCAAACTACAAATAGTGTACTGGATATTTTCATTGCTTTACTGCATTATATACCAGATAGACAAGTTATCCATTTATTTACCATATAATTGTTTATATTGACAACATCGTTATTTTCCCGTTGAACGTCTAACGATGCGGACCAATAAATACTGTAAATGCACATTAAAAAATAAACCAGAAGCCTGGAAGTGATGTATAGGCCCACCACACACCGACACCGCATTGCTGTGTGTTACTTCATGACACGATTCCCCCCCCCCAAAAAATCAGAATCAGTTTCAGCACCAGGCTCCTGGTTCCTGTTACAGTATTCCTCTTGTCAACCTACTACGACAAACACTTCACTTCAGTCTTTCTCTGTATACGTTAAGCCAGATGCATGAATTGTGCATCATGAATGAAGAACAGCATGGATACAATCCCCTCCAGTTTGCATTGCAGACCTTCCCATTGACACACAGTCAGTCCATCCATCAGAGCAGTTGAACGGCGCAGCATCACAGCATCACAACATCACAGGACCACCACATAATGCATTCATCTGTCATTTCGGTGCAGCATCCCCCCCACCCCACCGCGCAATTATGTAATAGCCGTGAATCTTTACACTAGGAAGGGGACTGAAGGCTACACACAGGGCATCAGAAGCATGCAGTCATCCTTAACACACACACACACGCACACACACAAACACGCGCGCGCGCGCACACACTGCACACACACACTGCAGGGATGATAACAGCGAGGGGCGAAAAGCGCGCAAAAATGAGAGTTGATGCTGTCTCCGGAGGGGGGGGGGGGGGGGGGGGTGAGGTGTGATGGGGGGTGGGGGGGAATACCTGGCTGGGGCGCAGCGATTATGTCATTCACGCTCATACTATATTCACACCGATACTGTCGCTCAGACATGATGAGGATGATGATGACGGGACGGCGTACTGTACAGCCGCACTGCATGATGGAAAGCACGAGTACACGCCCAGCTGGGATGGAGAAGTTATTTGCCCACATGCATGCACGCACGCACCGATGCATGCATGCATGCATGCACGCGTGCATGCGTGCGCTGCGGCGGCGGCGGGCGGGCATCGTCTCTACACCGACGGACATTACGCGTAATGCTTCTGCAGGCTTGCAGCATCACGCGTAATGTTGCTGCTGCAGGCTTGCAGCATTCCCCCCCCCCCACCCTCCCCCCCAACACCTGAACCGCATTGAGACAAGCATGCACGTCTCTCCCCGCGCGGTGTCTGCGGTGGTGGTGGTGGTGGCTGTACCTCTGGCCGCCGCCGCCGGTATCGCTCCCGAACGAGCCCATGGTCCGGGTTTGCGCGACGGACGGGCTTGTTGCGCGGGTGTTGCAGGCGGGCTCCGGGCTTTTCTGCACCTCGGTTTTGACGTCTGGGTCGATCTCCGAGGGCGAGGGAGTCAGTTTGGCGCCTGCCATGCCCGCACACACACCCCCTCTCTCTCTCTGTCCCTCTGTCTCTCTGTCTGTCTCTCTGCCTCTCTGTCTCGCTGTCTCTGTCTCCTAAAAGCCCCGATCGAGTTGGAGGGGGGGGGGGGGGGGGGGGGGGGGGGGAGAGATGCTGCTGCACGACCGGTACCGGTCTGACTCCTTTGGTGTGACGAAGAGGCTCAGGAAGCAGAGATGCGCGGTATCCTCATCCCGCTTGGCGTGTCGTCAAGGGACGTGAAAGTGAAGATGAAGAAGAGGGGGGAGAAGAGGAGGAAGAGAGGAGGGAGGAGAGGGAGAGCCTCGCTGTCTCCAAACGAGAGTGAGCGTATGCGCCTCTCCCGCCGACGGAGCCCTCCATCCTACAGGGGAGACGCTGGCTCCCGGTGCGTCGTCACCACACCACGTCAAACATGCGAGCCAGTCCCCGTCCCAGACCCCCCCCCCCACCCCCACCCCCAGACCCCCCCCCTCATCCACCCCCCCCCCCCCCCCCCCCCCCACACACACACACACACACACACACACACACACACACACACACACACACACACACACACACACACCCACACCCCCAGGGGGTGGGTGGGGGGGGGGACACCAGGTTTTATTAACGACATAACCAATAAAGCCAATAAGCCAATAAACACTAGCAATTGCAGATCAACCCCGTCCGTCTTTCCAGCCAATCAATAATGGGCTCTTTTATATCCATATTGCCTGTATGGATTAAAAACAGTCAGGTGTCTGATAAAGTGACTATTTGTCCTTATCCTACCCTCCATATTAGTATTTAAATGTTGTCCTTTAAAGCACAATATTGGAGTACTTTAATTGTGATGGCCCCATCATGGGGCCAATTTAATAGGCCTATAATAACACAGAATGACAGTTGCTATGCAGGGTCCTGCAGCACACCACCTGTATGCAACATGTATGGCCTATGTTTGTTGTTGTTATTGTTGTTGTTGTTGTTGTTGTTGCTGAAGCCATTAATTGCCTATTTCCATAAATATCCTGGGTTTCAAATGATAGGGTTAGGGTTAGTGCACAATATTGGACTACTTTAATTGTGATGGCCCTCATCATGGCCTATTTGTTGTTGTTGTTGCTGCTGCTGCTGAAGCCAGTAATAGCCTATGCCTTATGAATATCCTGGGTTTCAAATTATCCTTATCAAAGCAGGAACAAATATAACTCAAGCCCAGAAGACCGTGAAGGTGGGCCAATATTTCCCCCAGCTGAGCGAGCCAATAAAACCCCGAGCCCATCGCAAATATTGTCCTGACCGGACAGAGTACACCTGCACGCAACATTATTCCTATCCACAATTACGATTAATCTGCACACATACAATGAGCATGAGAAATAAAGGAGATAACATGTGGTGGGGAAACGCAGAACAGGTGCAGCAGCAGGTGCACGGCGGAGGGCTGGCGCAGACCTGGTGTAACAGAGACACCTTGTGGCGATGAAAGGAACAGCACATTGTGGCAAATTACAAGACCTGAATGCACCATAAGCTTGGTGCAGTCTGTAGGTTTAAACAGTGGAAGTTTATTCATCACCAATTCAGACTGAAGAGTGGCCCTAGGTGCACGGATAAGGGCTCGAACTACAATGTACGCTCTGCATTACCATTACATAAAGACACAGGCGGTTACTGATCCAGAAAAACAACCACCAATGAAGCAAACAACCCCCCCCGCCCCCCCCCTCCCTGCGGTGGCTGATGAATCACATGGTCCAGGGTCTTGGTCCACTGGGCGCGCCTCGGCTCTCCGGGTCCACTGCGCCACATGGGAGAGCGGAGAGGCGCCCTGACGACGGGCCTCCTGTCACAAGTCATTAGTGGAGCCAGCGGTGCTGTGGGCCTGCTGTCTGTCTGTCTGTCGGTCTGTCTGTCTGTCTGTCGGTCTGTCTGTCTGTCTGTCTGTCTACAGCAGGGCCAGAGAGCTAGAGAAACACACACACACACACACACATGTGCAAGCAAGCAAGCACGCACGCACACACACACACACACACAATAATAAGGGTAAAAACAATATAAATGCACACATGGTAAGGCATACAAACACACACACACACACACACATACACATGCACGCACACACATACACAAAAACACACACAGACATGGAAATAATAAGGGTATAATAGTAAATGCAGGTAAATAAAAAGTTGACACACACAAACACACACACACACACGCACACACACACACACACACACACACACACACACACACACACACACACACACACACACACACACACCACATTAAAAATATATTGTGTTTCTACCAATATATACCATGTCACTGAACGCATAAAACATGATAGATTGTATGTGTTTTTAATCAGGCTTTCAACGCAAAGCTGGTTGGCCAGTTGGAAACGTCGCCTTGAAACTGCCGGTCTATTTACTGGCTAATAAAGAGAAACAGGCATTCAGTCTCTCATGAATAACAGATCTCAAGGAAGGCTGGTGTTATTGTCCCTGGTCGGTACTCACTAGAGAGGTTTGTACTTGGCTGGCTGTAGTAGTTTTTATATATATATATATATATATATATATATATATATATATATATATTCAATTATAATCATGACTACATGAATAAAATATGTTCTAATATCATTTATTTTTTGTCCACTTCTACATGATAAACAATGACTTATTATTATTGTTATGTGTTACTACTTACTTACTTATTATAATTTATAAGGTTGTAAAAAAGGTGACCATTATTATTATTATTATTATTATTATTATTATTATTATTACTACTATTACTATTACTATTACTATTATGTTCTATAAACAACATTTCCAGCATTTGTTTGCTATTACATAATACTCACATTAATTATAATTTCATAAATGATATCGAATGAATACACCAGAGACGGATTGGAACTGCACAACCGAACAGATGACTCACGTAGCAAATAAAAACATGATTATTTCTGTCATTTAATTCCATGGATGCACCAATAAGAGGTAATAATTGAAACATGTGGAAACCTAACGGCTTGTCGCACGGCAATTACATAAGATTGCAGGAGAAGCCTCTCTCGCGTCACCGCCGGTTTATATGTTAAACACACACACACACACACACACACACACACACCATGTGCCCTCTGTGCTGTGTCGTAAAATGCCTCTGTTTTCACCATGGATTGGCTGAAGCATTGCGTGTTAGCCCTGGCCTGGCGTCGCCAGACCAATTTGCAAATGCATCTGGAACCCCTCAGTTCATTTTCGATTTCCAAGAGGCGTAATCAGTGGGCGCAGACTAAAATGCTTCCGGACGCAATTGGATAGACCTACAACCAATCAGAGCAACGGAATGTGTGACGTTAACTAAACTTTTACCAAATCCTGTTGGAATTACGGCAAACACATCTTTCTTATCAACTAAAACTTGAAGTGCTTTAAGTCCAGTCTGTCCAGTTCGTTTAATACTGCAGCGATAGCAAACTCAACAGACCGTTCCACATTAGCGGCAGCCATCCAAAACGCCTCAGCGGCGCTCCTCTGTGCAGCCATCGTATCAAACCCGTTCGCATGAGGCTATGCTAGCCCCATCAGAGCTAATTAAACTGGAAAGAAAGTAAGCATAGGCATTGTGCTGAAATGACTCCTGAGTCACGGGGCCCAGAGACCCGGTGGGCCTCCAGGATAGAAAATCATTAAAACAGAGGCTGTTTTCCCCACTCTCCCCTGTGACAAGTGTCACTTTCAAACATGGCTCTAATTACACAACTCTCTCTCTCTGAAACGGTTTTACGGCTCTAGATGATCGAGATTAGTGGAAGTGCACTTATGACATAACTTCCCCTAAGCTGAAATTGGATAAGATGGAGCCCAAAAGCCACATGGATCCCTTGTGGACTACAGCTCCCAGACCACAGTCAGTTTCTTGGTTGTCTTTTGCGTCACAATGTGTGCTCTGTGGTGAGGGGCCGCCATCAGAGAAACATTTCCCGGAGCGGCGGACACAATAAACAGACGCAGTGTGAAGCGCAGATGCCTAATAATAATACGGCAACGCAGTTCTGGGCAACATCACAGCATAGCACACGTAGACACTCTGTGCTGTCAGCTGTCGAGAAAGACAGAGAGAGAGAGGGGGAGAGAGAGAGAGAGAGAGAGAGAGAGAGAGAGAGAGAGAGAGAGAGAGAGAGAGAGAGAGGGAGAGAGAGAGAGAGAGAGAGAGAGAGAGAGAGAGAGAGAGAGAGGCAGGGAGCGAGGAGAAAGAGGGAGAGAGAGGGAGACAGAGAGACAGAAAGAGAGAGAGAGAGAGACAGGGAGCGAGGAGAAAGAGGGAGAGAGAGAGAGAGAGGCTGGGAGTGAGGAGAAAGAGGGAGAGAGAGCGAGAGAGAGGGAGAGAGAGCGAGAGAGAGAGAGAGAGAGAGAGACAGGGAGCGAGGAGAAAGAGGGAGAGAGAGAACGAGAGAGAGAGTCCTTCAGCCCTAAGTGTTGCGCGCCCACACTGTGTTTCCGGTGACTAATGCCACCTATGGTCTAGACTGGCGGGCCTGTGTGTGTGTGTGTGTGTGTGTGTGTGTGTGTGTGTGTGTGTCCAACACAACCGCACATCAATGTGATGTTGATGAAGGGGGAAAGAGGGACGGGGGCCGGGGGGCTAGGTGTGGATTTGCGCCGGCTGTGAGAGCACTCAGCGCGTAGAAACGCCGTACTTGACGGCCCGTACCCTGTTATTAGTTCTGATCACTTGTTGTTCACTTGTTTTCCTCCCCTCCTATTCCTTCCCCTCCTCCGCCTCCCCTCCTCTTCCTCCCCTCCTCCGCCTCCCCTCCTCTTCCTCCCCTCCTCTTCATCCCCTCCTCTTCCTCCCCTCCTCCGCCTCCCCTCCTCTTCCTCCCCCTCCTCCTCTTCCTCCCCTCCTCCGCTCCTCCCCTCCTCTTCCTCCCCTCCTCCGCCTCCCCTCCTCCCATCTGGGTTCGGTACCACCATAACACAGCTTCTGCAGTGAGCATAAAAGTCAGCATCGAGCGCTAAGCAAACAGTTGATAGCACAGCTGACAGTATGTATGTATGTATGCATGTATGTATGTATGTATGTATGTATGTATGTATGTATGTATGTATGTGTGTATGTGTATGTATGTATGTATGTACGTATGTATGTATGTATGTATGTATGTATCTATGTGTGTGTGTGTATGTATGTATGTATGTATGTAATAGTATATATGTATGCATGTATGTATGTATGTGTGTGTGTATGTATGTATGTGTGTAATGTATGTGTGAGTGTATGTATATGTGTGTGTGTGTGTGTGTGTATGTATGTATGTATGTATGTATGTATGTATGTATGTATGTATGTATGTATGCATGTATGTATGTATGTGTGTATGTGTGTGTGTGTGTGTGTGTATGTATGTGTGTATGTGTGTGTGTATGTATGTATGTATGTATGTATGTATGTATGTGTGTATGTGTATGTATGTATGTTTGTATGTACCGGTATGTATGTATGTATGTATGTATGTATGTATGTATGTATGTATGTATGTATGTATGTGTGTATGTGTGTGTATGTGTGTGTGCATGTCTGTATGTATGTGTGTGTGTATGTATGTATGTATGTATGTATGTATGTATGTATGTGTGTATGTGTGTGTGTATGTATGTATGTATGTATGTATGTATGTACCGGTATGTATGTATGTGTGTATGTGTGTGTGTATGTATGTATGTATGTATGTATGTATGTATGTATGTATGTATGTATGTATGTATGCATGTATGTATGTATGTATGTATGTATGTATGTATGTATGTATGTGTGTATGTATGTGTGTATGTGTGTATGTATGTATGTATGTATGTATGTATGTATGTATGTATGTGTGTGTGTAATGTATGTGTGTAATGTGTGTATGTATGTATGTATGTACTGTATGTATGTATGTATGTGTGTGTATGTATGTATGTATGTATGTATGTATGTATGTATGCGTATATGTATGTATGTATGTATGTATGTATGCATTTATGTATGCATTTATGTGTGTATGTATACATGCATATGTATGTATGTATGTATCTATGCATGTATGTTTGTATGCATGTATGCATGCATGTTTGTATGTATGTATGTATGTATGTGTGTATGTATGTGTGTGTATGTATGTATGTATGTATGTATGTATGTATGTATGTGTGTATGTATGTATGTGTGTGTGTGTGTGTGTGTGTGTGCGTGTGTGCGTTTGTGTGAGTATGGAAGGTCAAAGGGGTCATAAACGCCTGCCCAGGTGTGTGCTTTGTCTTTGGTACACAACATTTTGCGTGCTTTTTTTTTTGCGCATTTTCACATGAACTTTCACACGTTAATGTGCACACACAAAGCGCGTGACATTTCGTGTGCCCAAAGGTAATGTGTTGACACGAAGTTTCGCGAGCTTTGTGTGTGCATATGTGAACATGTATTTCTCTATGCTTCTTATTTGTTATCGATCAACATACAGTATAACTCGTAGAGGAAAATCATTAGTAGAAGGCAGTCATTTGTTGGCCAATAACCACATGATGGTCCGTGATTGCTCTGCTTTCCCATTACCCGAGACCGACAGCCTTTATAGCGATGTGATACATGACCGATGGTCAGCCTCCTGACAGATGTGTTGCCTCCTGACAAGACGATCTATGATCACTTCCATGAGTTACATCCAGAAGCACAATGTGAAGGAAGCATGTTATAAACCACTTTCGCTTTAGGTATTTGCATGTGAAATTTCACATGCTTTGTGTGTGCACATAAGCGCAAATTTCATGTGAAATTTCACATGAAAATGCACACAAAGCACGTGAAATTTTGTGTGCCAAGGCAAAGCACACGGCTGTGCAGTAAAGCGTGTGAAATTTCACGTGAAAATGCGCAAAAAGCATGTGAAATTTCGTGTGCCAAAGACAAAGCACACGCCTAGGCGGGCGTTTATGACCCGTTTGGCCTTCCATAATGGTGCGCACGCACGTGGTGCACGTGGGTGTGTGTGTGCTGAAACAGTAACACAGGATTTCATTGTTAATTTAAGGTGTGTGGGATATGCACTAGAAAAAAAATGACGGAGAAAGAAAAGTGTTATTTTCTGTATGAATAAATTAGAAAATTGTTCAAAGATTTATGTCCTCACGTGGTTTGGGATGAGGCGACGTTCGCGTGGGCACATGGTCAGCAGCATGCAGGAGCCTCGCTCACACTGATGTAGGAGATAATGTTGAGGTCTAGTGACACACACTGATGTAGGTGACATGTTGCGGTCTAAGCCATACTGACATAGGTGACAATGTTGAGGTCTAGGACACACACTGATATAGGTGACATGTTGAGGTCTAAGCCATACTGACATAGGTGACAATGTTGAGGTCTGAGACATACTGATATAGGTGACATGTTGAGGTCTAAGCCATACTGACATAGGTGACAATGTTGAGGTCTGAGACATACTGATATAGGTGACATGTTGAGGTCTAAGACACACTGATATCGGTGACATGTTGATGTCTAAGACACACTGATATAGGTGACATGTTGAGGTCTAAGACACACTGATATAGGCGACATGTTGATGTCTAAGACACACTGATATAGGTGACATGTTGAGGTCTAAGACACACTGATATAGGTGACAATGTTGAGGTCTAAGGCACACTGATATAGGTGACATGTTGAGGTCTAAGCCATACTGACATAGGTGACAATGTTGAGGTCTAAGCCATACTGACATAGGTGACAATGTTGAGGTCTGAGACATACTGATATAGGTGACATGTTGAGGTCTAAGACACACACTGTTATCGGTGACATGTTGATGTCTAAGACACACTGATATAGGTGACATGTTGAGGTCTAAGACACACTGATATAGGCGACATGTTGATGTCTAAGACACACTGATATAGGTGACATGTTGAGGTCTAAGACACACTGATATAGGTGACAATGTTGAGGTCTAAGGCACACTGATATAGGTGACATGTTGAGGTCTAAGACACACTGATATAGGTGACATGTTGAGGTCTAAGACACACTGATATAGTTGACATGTTGGGGTCTAAGGCACACTGATATAGGTGACATGTTGAGGTCTAAGACACACACTGATATAGGTGACATGTTGAGGTCCAAGCCATACTGACATAGGTGACAATGTTGAGGTCTAAGCCATACTGACATAGGTGACAATGTTGAGGTCTGAGACATACTGATATAGGTGACATGTTGAGGTCTAAGACACACACTGATATAGGTGACATGTTGAGGTCTAAGACACACACTGATATAGGTGACATGTTGAGGTCTAAGCCATACTGACCTAGGTGACAATGTTGAGGTCTGAGACATACTGATATAATAATAATAATAATAATAATAATAATAATAATAATAATAATAATAATAATAATAATAATAATAATACATTTATTTTCTATTGCGCCTTTCAATGACCCAAGGACCCATAACACAAAAGAAAGGGGAGGAATACAGCAGAGACACAAGGAGAGTGGAGGAAAAAAACCATATCTCAGACTGAAGTCCGGGGGGGGGGGGGGGACTACAGTTTGGGCACAGGAAAAAAAACCTCAGCAGAGCACATAAAACAGTACACTTAACAACATGAAACAACACAGGCTCAGGGTCAGAAGCGGCAGTCAGTAGACGCCAGCGTTCTCTGACACACTGAAGACATAATAGGACACAGTAGACGCAGACGCAGCGAGGACGTGGGGTGCACCTGGGGTGAGTGGCATCATCCAGCCACTGAAAGTCAGTCTCAGAGTTCTTGGCGATAACACAGCCATGGAGACGGCCTTGATCAGGGCAGGGAATGTCAACAAATCACAGGTGCTTGTGGGAGAAGGGGAGGGTGAGGGAGAGAGAGCTCGTCGGAGTATCCTTCGGGAGGAAGACGTTGAACCAGCAGTGGCCTTGGCCAAGGCCCACGGCTGATATGAGGGCCGAAAGTAGATAGGATTGGAATTTTTTTGGGTGAGGGGCGAATTTAAGCCTCTGCGCGGTTCTGGTCCACAAAGCGATCCAGTTTCCCATGTAGAGCAGTGAGGTTTTCCGAGATCGAATCCAACCTATGGTTCAGGGCAATAGCCTGAGCACCGGCAGCTCTACCCATCGCATCAATCATGTCGGGCAGCCTAATGGGGCATTTGACAGCTGTTGCCGTTTATATAGGTGACATGTTGATGTCTAAGACACACACTGATGTAGGTGACATGTTGAGGTCTAAGACACACACTGATATAGGTGACATGTTGAGGTCTAAGACACACACTGATGTAGGTGACATGTTGAGGTCTAAGACACACACTGATATAGGTGACATGTTGATGTCTAAGACACACACTGATGTAGGTGACATGTTGATGTCTAAGACACACTGATGTAGGTGACATGTTGAGGTCTAAGACACACACTGATATAGGTGACATGTTGAGGTCTAAGACACACTGATATAGGTGACATGTTGAGGTCTAAGACACACACGGATATCGGTGATAATGTTGAGGTCTAAGACACACTGATATAGTTGACAATGTTGAGGTCTAGTCTCATCGACTAGTGCTATCTCATTACCCTCCCGCCTCGACAAAGAGGAAATTAAACCCCAACAAATTAAAACAGGTGGCAGATCGGAGAAGAACAGAAGGAAGACGGATGGAACCAATTTCCTCTCGATGGCCCGGTGTGTTTTCATCAGGCACTACAGTGCATATTAAAGCGTTCGCTCTCTCTCCTTACAATGTCTGTTGACGTTGAATGATTCCCTTCTTCTTTGTTGTCAGACAAGGTAACACCACACACTGGCAGGCACACACCACTCACACACACACACACACTCACACACATGCACACAAACATACGTACGTACATACAAAATGTACACATGCACACACAGAGCAACACACCAAGCTGTACAGACTCTCAGGCAGAACACATTAAGCATGGCTTCCTGTGTGACTGTTCCTCTGCTGCACCCACACAGTCCAGCAGCCGCGAGCGCTGCCCCACAGCGCGCGCGCACACACACACACACACACACACACACACGCACTCACACACACACGCACTCACACTACACACGCACTCACACACACACGCACTCACACTACACCCGGCGCTACACATAATGACAGCCCAGGAGGACAACCCCTCCTTGAGAACACCTACACACAGACGCACGCACGCACGCACACACACAAACACACACACACGCACATCCACACACACACACACACACACACACACACACACACACACACACACACATAGCGGTGCCTGTGGAAGGCACACAGCATCATACCATAGCCACCCAGCGCTCAGACTGTTACCGCCTGGCAGACTGTTTTCCTGGTTACCGCCTGGCAGACTGTTCTCCTGGTTACCGCCTGGCAGACTGTTCTCCTGGTTACCGCCTGGCAGACGGTCACGTACCACCAGGCCTTCAGGCTTCTCAACTCATTACCATAAATATTCAACATCGTGTATCTGCTCACCTGCTGTCTGCAGAAATGCAGCCACAACTGCTGCTGTTGTACCAGAACTTTTACTTTTACACACTCTCTCTCTCACTTTTTACAAACTCCTCATTTTAATATGTTTTGATTGTGTTATATTTTATCCCGTTATATATTTTTTGAGCTTATTTTATCCTCATATGACTAGTGCCGTTATTGTGACTAGCGCTCTTACCGCTGAGCTGACCTGTTTTTCTCGTACAACACATTTCGTCGTGCCATTGGCCCTGTGTTAACCTCCGTAAAACTGAAACTTAAAAGACACACACACACACACAGACACACACACACACACACACACACTTTAGACACTTAAATGCGTGAAAACACATGCTTTATGCCCGCCTAGGCTAAGCTACTGTGTCTCAATTTGCGTACTGCCATGCTTACACATGCTATTTCACACTGACGTATGGCAAAATGCAAAATGCACTACGGCTACGGCAACAATATTAGCTAAGAGTTATGGTGACAGACAGCCAAGGGGCAGAGAGAGAAAACCCTCCTGGGGGAAGACAACTCCCCCCTCTAGGGACGCATGATTTGTGAATTTGTGCGTCCGCATGACAAATCCGCATGACAAGCAAATAGCAGCGAAGGGCCATGTGCCGAATGCATCCGACTGGACCGCACGGTAACAAATAGAGCGTAGCTGAAGCCCAATGAGACTTCTGCTAAACACGTCTGCTCCGGAGCATGAAAACAACACATTAACGACTGAGTGACCGTACCTCTTCTTCTTCCTCCATTTGGTGCAAACCGCACACAGACACACACACACAGGACACGAGATCTGTGCAAGAAAACTTGGTTTTAAGGCCTTTATGCGTGGGATGTACACGTGTCACACACACACACACACACACACACACACACACACACAAACGTAAGGGATAATGTAGTTTGCAATAATGACCGGCTTGGTCGTTATTGTGAAATAAACCCAGACAGGGTGATGCAGGACCCCGAGGTGAAGCGAAGGGGTCTTGAATCACCCTGAAGCTTAACACGGCTACTTACTAAAGAAATCAATAATTATTGCTTCCGCGAAAAAAAAAAAGTCTGTTAGATAATACGGTTGGAAATAGCGTCCATAGGAATGGTTATTCATAGGAGCGGTCTGCTGTTCAGAAATAACAGGCAGTAAAAATCCGTAGGTGACCAATCAAAATCGAGTAACAAAACCGTGTAATAAATCATGAGTAACAATAGGGGGAGGGCAGGGGTGCCCATTAAAATAAATGGGTTTTTGTGCAAAGACACACACACTCTCTCTCAGGCACACACACACACACACACACACACACACATCTGTCCACAGAGAGATGATTGTCTTGGCATGTCACGTCACAGATGTGTCTCTCTTTGTTAGGTCTGCACACGCTTGACGATGTTTTACGTTCGCCGCTTTTGCCCTCGGTGTCTCATATCCGCTGATGACTCAACTTCCTGTTTATCGGCTTCCTCTGTCGCTAACGAAATCTACTTGTTAACAAAATAGACGATAGATGAATAGATTTTGGTTGATTTGATATAAAACACACTGACAGCTATTTCCTATGGGAGGCCTGGGGGTGGGAGATAGAGAGAGAGAGAGAGAGAGAGAGAGAGAGAGAGAGAGAGAGAGAGAGAGGGGGGCGGGAGAGAAAGGGACAGTGATGGAAGACGGCGTAGTTATGGCGTCACGTTATTGCCCGTTCGGCCGGCGCACATCCAATAGGAAGATCCCATTCCCTTCCCATTGACCCAGGGGCTAAACTCCCACCACAAAGAGGACAACATCAATGGAAGGTGAGCCACTCGTCGGTGATGAATGCCGGTCGGTTGAGGCTGCAGCTCGCGAGATAACCTACAACACGGCGCCTGCATGGCTTCCTGCCTCCGCAAGCGGTAAAACAAGGGAAGTGTAGAAAAATCCTCAAAAGTTACAGCGTTACAGACGGAGGATTCGATGATGACATACGACTCGATGTATTTAGCACACGAGCCTTCGCAAGTTTGTCGTGTGAAGCGAGCCGGATGCGGCGCAGAGGAACATTTGGGTTTTTTTTCACCCTCCGAAGCCTGTCTCATCATGTGTTGAAGCTGTCAAACAGCCAGGCGGCAGGGCTGACTGCTGAGCTCCCGCCCAATCAGGCGTGACCAGGCTGGTTTTGTGATTTTGTCACAACATCCTCGGTGGCAGTAAACAGCTGATGGCTGTACCACGCGAGAGCGCTTTAAAAGACCCCCCGGCAACAGCAGCGGCTGTCTAAGTACAAGCTACAAGAGTGTGTGTGTGTGTGTGTGTGTGTGTGTGTGTGTGTGGGGGGGGGGGGGGGCGGTGGGTTGGTTAGGGGGGGGGGGGTGGGTCTGCCTGGAGCCAGCAAACGGGTTTGAGCAGGTTCCACGCAAAACTAGGGATCGTACGCAAGATGATGATTATGTTGTGATTATGTGGTGTTCATATTTCAATTTAATTGAACGTGTAATATCCCAGCAGTTGAGCCACTTTATAGTCATGATAAATGTGTATTTTATGTACATTTTTGTGTATGTACGCATATTTTCAATGTGTATATTGTATATTATATAGAAAATATTCATATAGTATACACAAGCTGCAGTTCCTCCACGTTTAAAGCCAAGATAGAACCAAGACGGCCGCTACGTTAATTGGCAAACTCCATCAATGTCCGAGGCATACAAAAGAAACCATACAAATGTGGTATTCATGTTTCCCGGTGAAACTTTGGATTGATTGCAAACCGCCTCTATCATAAATCTTTGCGGTAAGACCGCTCACCAGCCTGTAGCACCGAGGAGAGCGCCACAGGACTCAGCAGCTTGCGATGCCCAGACCCGTGTCATCCCAGACCTCATCCATCCAGAAGATCCGGTTCAATGGATGGAAGCTGTGTTTGAGCCGCATCTGATCTTGTGTATGCGTGTTGAGCTTGACGTGTTGGAGAACACAGCAGGCGACACAGTAGCCTTTCACAAGCCGTTTTAGCCATTCAAACACACACACACACACACACACACACCCAGCTTGTCATACACTGTAAGCCCCTCCCCCGTGCGGTCGGGTAGGTGGCGGCCTACCTGTCGTCGTTCTGAAAGATCTGGTCCCCGAGCAGCAGGTCTCTGAAGCGGTAGCGCGGCGGGAGCGGAGGCACCCCTGAGTCGCCCTCTGCTATCTTCAGGGTGGAGATGTCCAGGATGACGCCAGAGTTGCTGCTGCTGTTGTTCTTCTGCTGCGTCTCGGATGACGACCTGACACCGTCCACACAGCAGAGCGTGAGTACAAAGCACAGGTCAACCGCTGCGACCGACCAATGAGGATGATGCAGAGAAGGTTAGGGTGGCGGTGGCGGCGGCGGCGGCGGCGGTGCTGGAGGTGGAGGTAGTGGTGGATGTAGTGGTGGTGTTGGTGGTGGTGGTGGTGGTGGTTGTAGGGGTGATGGTGGAGGTGTGATGATGGAGGTGGTTGTGGTGGTGATTGTGCTGGTGGTGCTGGAGGTGGAGGTAGTGGTGGAGGTAGTGGTGGTGGTGGTGGTGGTGGTGGTGGAGGTTTTAGCGGTGATGGTGGAGGGGTGGTGGTGGTGGAAGTGGTGGGGTTGTGATGGATGGAGGTGTTTGTGGTGGTGACTGTGCTGGTGGTGCTGGAGGTGGAGGTAGTGGTGGTGCTGGAGGTTGTAGGGGTGATGGTGGAAGTGGTGGGGGTGTGATGATGGAGGTGATTTTGCTGCTGATGCTGGAGGTGGAGGTAGTGGTGGTGGTGGAGGTTGTAGGGGTGATGGTGGAGGTGGTGGGGGTGTGATGATGGAGGTGATTGTGGTGGGGTGCTAGAGGTGGAGGGTATTGGTGGAGGTGGAGGTTGTAGGGGTGATGGTGGAGGTGGTGGAGGTGGAGGTGGTGGGGGTGTGATGATGGAGGTGATTGTGCTGGTGGTGCTGGAGGGTGGAGGTAGCGGTGGAGGTGGAGGTTGTAGGGGTGATGGTGGAGGTGGTGGTGGTGGAAGTGGTGGGGTTGTGATGATGGAGGTGTTTGTGGTGGTGACTGTGCTGGTGGTGCTGGAGGTGGAGGTAGTGGTGGTGGTGGAGGTTGTAGGGGTGATGGTGGAGGTGGTGGGGGTGTGATGATGGAGGTGGTGATTGTGCTGGTGGTGCTGGAGGTGGAGGTAGCGGTGCAGGTAGTGCTGGCCGTGCCGGAGCGCAGGGTGATTAATGTACTGTCATATTATACAATGGGCAGAGTGTATTATCCGCTGGTCAGGCAGAGTGGGTTACATCCGGGGCAGCGCAGTCCCCCTGGTGCCAATTTAATGCACACAGACCACAACACAGCGTCGGGTGATGGATGTGCCGGGAGGACCGGAGCCCCGGGGCTGGAGGACCGGAGCCCCGGGGCTGGAGGACCCGGAGCCCCGGGGCTGGAGGACCCGGAGTCCCGGGGCTGGAGGCCGAATCCGACTAAAGACACGAGCGGAGCCGGGCTTACGCGGAAAAGCAGCCGCTCAGCTCTCCTCCAGGGCAAGCGGTGTGGGGGGGGGGGAGGAGGAGGAGGTGCGGGCGAGGGGAGGTGGGGAGGTGGGGAGGTGGAGGTGGTCTATGCAGAAAAAGCCACAGAGGACGCGGGTAGAACAGACGGCGGATGTTTCTTTTAATTGGACATCCTCTGAGTTAAATCGGAGGAGAAAAAAAATCGATCGCTCTCCATACTTTCATGCACTACCAGGGGTGCAACTACCCAGTGCCCCCCATAAACATTATGTAATATATTTTCCATATTAGTTTGTACGTATTAATACTATTAAGAAATTAATCTGTAAGTCCTACACACTGGCATAACAACATGATGATAGGACCCGGGGCAAATAATTTTTTTGGGCCCCCGCGGTTGTTGACGTTATATAATGTTATATAACATTAAGGAAATGCATTTAAAGATTTAGAAACGCACAACAGCAGCTACATATAGAAAGTACCCCAAACATCATTATTTTTTTAAACCATCGCTTTGGCGCCCCCCTGGTGCGGCGCCCCTATGCGCCGCATACAGCGCATACCCACTCTTTGCGCCACTGTGCACTACTTTATTTGATTGCGCAAGTGTTTGGCAAGCGAGGGGACAATCACGGTTAAAAAGAAAACGCGGAGCCGACGGCGACGATCGTTTTTTTTCGGACGCTGTGCCAAAAACAATGCCGTCGAGGGGTCACTACTTTATCTTAGATAAAAGAAGACATTAACAATGGGAACGCACTGAATAATTCATCACACGATCAACGCCCTTGAACATTGAGTCTTGGCAAGCAAAACGGCAACAGAACGTGACGATGGCGTGTGCGTGTGCGTGTCACGCGTGTGTTTGCTGTCGTCGGTACTGAGCCTGTATATCACCGCACCGGAAAGGGCCGTTAAGCCGCTCAGACAATTACCTGTCGCCATGGGAACTTGAGGACTGGCGCGGCGGCGCGCTCATGGCTACCTCTACGCCGAGCGTTTAGCATGGGAGGGACGAGAGAGGAGACAAGAGAGAGGGGGGAGAGAGATTATAGACACACACACACAATGATCCTCATCTGACAGCAGCATCGTGACATACGGCAGTTCTCATCTCGTTTTCGTCGAGGGTTCGCTTCCTACCTCAGCCGTCCATTTATTTTTGCAGACATTTCTACCACTCACTTTTTTTGTGTATATACGGACATATTTTTCAGTATATTTTGTGTAACATTTGCGGTTTTATTCTTGGTTTTGTATTTTTTTTTTACTTCTTCTTTCTAGTTCAGCACTACTGTCCTGAACTTTCAGAGAGGCAAACCACACTGTGATTGAATCCGGTGCGTAATGACGCAGAGTTTATTGACAATTATACGAGAGCACATTATTTTCCAGAACCACTTTATTTGGACAATAAAGTACATTAGACAGTGAAGTATGAACGCTTTACCGACCACAAAGCGGATTGTAGTTCATTTTTTTGGTATGATGTAATGTTTTAAACGGAAAGTGCTTTTAGTTGGTTTTTTTATGATGATGCAATGCACATCGTCTGTACCCCCCTGTCTGAGTTATAACATTTGATGCAATAATTATTATCTTTTGTATTCGCCTTCCCCGGGGGGACCGCTGATTAAGTTAACTCAGGCGCAGATAATGACTGTCCAACGTCCCTGTTAAACAAACCAAAAATAAATAAATAAATAAATCGCAATATTACACTTGAAGATGCTCCCCGAGAAATATGCGGCGCTTCAGGGTTGCAGACAGCGCTTGTATATTTGAACCCGGACGCTTCGGTAATATGCTCTATAGAAACTTGAACTTTGCAGAGGGGTAAATCATCGAGAAAAGAAAAAAACAAAAACAAAACCTTACCCCTGGACACAGAGTTATCGCCATGTTAAATCTGTCCGGGAACTCATCTCCCGCACCCCGGGGACCGGTACGGTAGTTATGGCCGTGGAGGCGATGCGCTCATCGGAGTGTGAAATAGTGGACCTGCTGTTCCTGAACACCGAAGTCTGGCCTCTCGAATTTGAGGCCATTGATTCTCCACCTCTCCAATTTCTCCGATGTGGTGCATGTAGTGTAGTAGTAAGTAGCGCATCTACCTGGTGGCTCAAGAACCGGCCTGCTGGGTTCTGATTGGTTGCCTGCAGTGAGTGTTTTCCTAAATGTCTGTATAACATAAAAGTGGTTGTTGAAGTACACGTCACGTGGTGGCGCACTAATTGCCCATCCACAACTGTCGAGGAAAAAAGTGGGTACAATACAGACAGAGATGGGGGGGGGGGGGGGGGGGGGGGGGGAGAGAAAGTGTGTGTGTGTGTAGGTGTGTGTGTGTGTGTGTGTCCGTGTGTGTGTGTGTGTGTGTGTGTGTGTGTGTGTGTGTGTGTGGTCATAATACTCCAGTGTGGGCAGCCTTAAGTATGCTAATAACACACAAAGTGTTTCTCCCTGATGAACAGCGAGCAGCAGATCGACACAGAGAGAGTGTGAGAGTGTGAGAGAGAGAGAGAGAGAGAGAGAGAGAGAGAGAGAGGAGAGAGAGAGAGAGAGAGAGAGAGAGAGAGAGAGAGAGAGAGAGAGACAGAGAGACAGAGAGAGAGACAGAGACAGAGACAGAGAGACACAGACACAGACACAGAGAGAGAGAGAGAGAGAGAGAGAGAGAGAGAGAGAGAGAGAGAGAGAGAGAGGAGGAGAGAGGAGAGAGAGAGAGAGAGAGAGAGAGGGAGAGAGAGAGCGAGAGAGAGAGAGGAGAGAGAGAGAGAGAGAGAGGGGAGAGAGAGAGAGAGAGAGAGAGAGAGAGAGTGAGAGAGGGGGAGAGGGGGGAGAGCGAGACAGACAGACAGACAGACAGACAGACAGAGAGAGAGAGAGGGAGAGGGGGAGAGAGAGAGACAGACAGACAGAAAGACAGACAGACAAACAGAGAGAGACAGAGAGACAGACAGAGAGAGAGAGAAAGGAGAGGAAACTGGAGGAGGATAGCGGAGGGCTGCGGGGGGAGACAAGTGGAAGAGGGGGAGAGATGGGGATACGGAAGGAGAGGATATAACAGCAGCAGGGCGCAGCATTATGAGGACCACGCAGTGACGAGAAGTCACCAAACTTTCCTAATAGTCGCCCCTCGGTGATGGAGACAAATGGTCTCAAGGGTGAGCTGGAAAAATACCAAAAAACACAACTTGAAAGCGAGGCCAACACTTGGCTCACTCCCGTCGGCCTCTATGCAAAACCCAACAGGAGGCGAACTTACTAGATGGACGAAGCGAAGAGTCAAATATAGGACGTGCGTTATGCAAAAACAAATGCGGCCGCGTTATGCAAAAAAAGCACTGACCGTCTCCTCAATTGACATGAATAATAATAAGTTAGTGCGCCTACGAATGAATTATACCTGGAAAACAGAAGAATTGCGATTGAATACATACAAGCCACACAGGTCCACCTTCAGCAAACATTTGCGTAATATCGGCAACACAACAGCAGGTTGACCAAACCACACAGCTGCGTAATCCAGTTTCTCCGGTTCCCCTCCCCTCCATCTCTCCATCCCTCCCCTCCTCCCTCCCCTCCTCCCTCCCCATGAGCAAGACTCATTACCTGACTCGGTGTCTGCTTGGGACCGGGGTCCCATCATCATGGTCAACACACGGCCGGCTTAGCGACATCCGATGCGCATTACTGTCCTCCTGCTCCTTCTCCTCCACCTCCTCCTTCTCCTCCATGCAACACGAGGAGAGCTATGCGACCGGGTGCGCTTTCACTGAAGACTTCCCGGCGGAGGCTGTTGGCATCATCATCATCATCACCATCATCATCTTCATCTTCATCATCATGATCATCAAGAAACAAGGGGGTTTCGGGAAGCAGATCGCAGATGATGAGTCCCTTGGGGATGCTGGGGTAAAGTAGGAAGTCCCATTAGCTGAAAGAAAAATCCCAGCCAGTCTCCTGTGTGCTTCTTCACCGCACAGAAACCCCGACGTCGCAATATAGGTTATATACGCAGCACAACTGTTTTACTCTCTCTCTCCTCCCCCCCCACCCCCACTCTCTCTCTTTCTCTCTCTCTCAAGGTAGGATACAGCATCTATATTTAAGTTCTCCGGCGCGAAACAAACCTGCCCCCCCCCTCCCCCCCCTCACACACACACACCCCTATATTGTTGTCTTCATCCGTGAACATGGACGGAGCCAAGGAGACTGCAAGCAAAACATACGGATATGGCCCAAGGTCGCTTTAATCCATGGAGAGGTTGTTGTTGTTTTTTTGTGTATTATTCTTGTGTCAGCATCAGCATCAGCATCTTCTCTCTCTCTCCTCCTCCTCTCGGCGCGCGCGAGGTTCAGCGGAGGACGCGCCGTCCCGCGCCACCTGGTGGACAACCTTGGTACTGCGCATGCGTTTCCTCTCCACTGTCCTGACCATCATCATATGTCCTCCTATATCAGGTCACTGGAGAGGCTGTTTGTTTGTTGGTTGGTTGGCAAACACTATTTTGTGAACGCTTAGAAATTATATATTTGATTTGAAAAATGTGTCATTGTTATATGAATACTTTATTTCAAAAAAACAAAGTTGCACATCACATATTGGAAACCACGTCCATGTCCTCCATCAAGGAGGAACAAAAGAAATGAAAGAAATGTCAGCAGTCCTCTGCCACAATGATATAAGCGCCATAAGGGAAGTTATAAGGTTTCAGCCAGACTATTAAAATGATATTTCGACTTCAATCCCAGACCGACCACACAGCAGTAGGTGACATTTATTTCCACAACCATAAAAAAAAACACATTTTAAAACACAATAATCCGCTATAACCCTTTTCTACAACAACACAGCAAACATTTTCCCTCCTGTCAGTGTGTTCATTCCCACATACCTTGAATCACTCTGTCTTCTGCCATTTGTCTGGCAAACTGTCCGTGCAAATTAAAGAATATATTCATACTGGTGTCTGGCCGGCGGTGTGAGATGAGCACGAGGACCAGGAGGTGAAGTGTCCCCCCCCCTCACTGCGTTATCCTCCGGGATGACAGCTCTGGACGTCACCGCTTGCAAAGCCCACACTGTGACCAGCTTTTCCCATGCGAACATC
Source organism: Merluccius polli (assembly GCA_030340625.1). Classification (NCBI taxonomy): domain Eukaryota; kingdom Metazoa; phylum Chordata; class Actinopteri; order Gadiformes; family Merlucciidae; genus Merluccius; species Merluccius polli. Next base: position 395,578 of record JAOPHQ010001424.1, on the reverse strand, counting down.
CAGAATCCAGACCCTTCCTCAGCCCCACTTCATCTGTAATGCCCTCCTCCTCCATCTCTCTCCATCTCTCTCTCTGTCTCTGTTCTATCTGCCTCTGTTCTCTCTCTCTCTTTCTCTCCCTCTCTCTCTCTCGCTCCCCTCTCTCTCTCTCTCTCTCTCTCTCTCTCTGTCTCTGTCTCGCTTGCTTGCTCTCTCTCTCTCTCTCTCTCTCTCTCTCTCTCCATCCCGGTTCCCACGGAGCCCCACTTGTCCTCCTCCTCCTCCTCCTCCTCCTCCTCCTCCTCCTCCTCCTCCTCCTCCTCCTCTCTCCGCGACGTCTCCAGCCCCCCCCCCCCCCCCATCAGTCCTATCTATAACGTGCCGTCGAGTTGAGCCCATCCTCATCATATCATGACGGACATGCGACACCACAGTTTCATCAATGTCTATTGGTGTTTTTTTTCTTCTTCCCAGGACACACTGATTTTGTGTTTGTATCCAAGACCCTTATAACCGGCCACGTCCTTAAATTAATTATTATTATTATTAATCCTGCTTAATCAATTATTGATCTTGCTTAATCCTGACCTCCAGGTCACAACCCTTTAGTTTCACAAGTCATTATCAATACATTTTTGTCAAATTAATGTCAAAATATGTATTTTTTTTAATACAAAAACAGTATTTGTGCCTTGTACCATCAGAACATATAGGCCTGCTTGTCTTTTTGCATTTGCTATAACCACATACCATTATTAGTATAGGCCTAGTATTATAACCCTATATATATATGCATGCACACACATTTTTCAATATGTGCATATATATATAACTTATATATATATAACCTAAAAATAAATGGATTAATACAAAATGTCACAACATAAAGATTCATAAACTAAACAAACAGTTATGTCATTATTGGAAAAAAAAACCCTGTGTCCACTAGAGAACTACAAAAAAAACAACCAACAACAGTTTACACACGGGAACTGAGAGCGTCATCACTATAGTGCCCATCCAGAAATACGTTTATAGGCCAACGGAGATCTGAACCAGCTGGCGGGTGGCGGCGGCGGCGGCGGGTCTCGGGTCTCAGGAAAGCACCATCACCCTCCCCCCTGGATGCTTGCTCCTCATGCTCCCATGGTGCCTAATAGGAAACAGCAGGAAGGTTCAGATCGGTCTCCGGGGGACCACTCATCAGCAACTGTATACGGGCCGACCATCAATGGTCGTTCACCGTTGATGGATGATGGCGTGCAATGGGCAAATCATTCAATTAGGTACAAGAAGCGTGCTGCGTATCTCCTGAAAATGGACCGCACTTTGCCCTCGCCTACAACACCGCATCCTGTGTCCCTCAAATGTCTCATGTACTGCGAGTACATGAGAGATAATCAAAAGCATCTGATGTGACAAATTCTTCTTCTTCGTGGGGTTTGATATCAGACATAGAAGATACTGTGATGCTGTTGCTTCCACAATGTTTGGACCAGTTAAAAACCATTAATAATAATAATAGTAATAATAATAATAATAATAAGAAGAAGAAGAAGAAGAAGAAGAAGAAGAAGAAGAAGAAGAAGAATTCATTACATTTATATAGCGGTTTTCATTAAACCCAAAGAGCTTTACATGTGTGTGTGTGTGTGTGTGTGTGTGTGTATGTGTGTGTGGGGTTATGACGCCTCATCCCCTGCCAGTGGATCGGCTAGGGTCATGTATACCGGACCGCAGTCTCCGGGTTTTGAGCGGACGTCCGGCTGAAGCCTACGTACCTCCAAGTGTTGTTCTCGGGGTCGTAAACCTCGACGGTCTTCAGGTGCGTGACGCCGTCCCACCCTCCGGCGGCCAACAGCGCTCCGTTGAAGACCGCCAGGGACACCTGGGAAACGACAACCTGATTATCATACGTAAATTCACCCTTTTTATTCGCATGTATGCATACATATTGCACATTTCCTGCGCTCACGTTGTTCCTCTTGGACGTCATGCGCTTCACGGGGCTCCATCTCATGGCGTCTGGGTCGAACCTCTCGGCGGCGCTGAGCTCCAGGCGCAGCTCGTCTCTCCCGCCCGCCACGTAGATGCAGCCCAGGTACACGGCGCAGCCCGCGCCCTCCCTGGGGGACCGCATGGGGGGACAGAGGGACCAGGAGCCGTCCTCGGGGCTGAAGCGCTCCACTGGGGGCGGAGAGAGGAGACGTACGTGAGTTTGAGACAGACGGAGACGGGGGGCCAGATTAGCCTGGGAACCGGACCGATTTTGCGAGCTTGTGTTTTATTTTCTAACTCCGCGGCTCCTGGCTGGACGCCCTTGCCTCCGCGATCAAACCTTTGCAGCGTAGACGGACCGCCGCGGCACGACTCGTGTTCTACCTAATGAAGTTTTCCCATGTGACCCCTCTCTTCTGTGACCTCCGCCGGCTCCCAGTAGCTACTGTAGCAGCTCGCTTCGGGTTTAAGATAATGGCGCTGCTGGCCTACAAGGTCGTCACAGGAACTGCCCCTAACCTACCTCTCTGCTCAACTACCTTATTCCTTCCTTATTGGATGCTCATATGTCCTGGCACTTAAAAATAATACTTAGGAATGGGTTAACCTTGCAATTATGAGTGCTTGAAACTTGTTCTCTTGACATCCTTACTGTACCGACAGCGATATATTGTTTCACTTTCATCTGACAAATTTTTGTAAGTTGCTTTGGACAAAAGCATCTGTTAAATGCCCTAAATGTAAATGTAAAGGTTATTTGCTCTGGCAGATACATCTGGTCCCAGTGGTCCCCCCCCCTGTTCAGACAGATGTCCTGTTCCAACCTGGCCCGGGTCGGGCCAATCACAACCGTTTATCTGATAAGGGGCGGGTTTGATACGATGTCTGTAGAGAGGAGCGCCATTGATGATTTTTTGTTTTTAAACGGTTCTCTCCCAGCAGCACGTCTTGAAGTCCGGACGTTTGATGACTGAGTTCATTGAAAAGGCTCAAATGAACATGTTACATAACAAATGTTGTTATTATTGTATCAGTAAGGTGCAATAGGTAGGTAGGTATCATATGATATGATATGAAGTGGACTGAACTGTCTTATATTGTCCTACTGTATTGAATATATCATACATACATATATATATATAATATATATCATATATATCATATGTCATGTATCATCCCTGAAAGATGTTCCTTGTGAGCGTCGGCCCACATAATACACTCTTTCAGGATTATCCAATTTTAGCACGGTGCCCATTTTGGGTTCACTTTGATTCTTGAATCAAATGGCGCATTTTGCAAAAAAGGTTTGTGCTACCGATCAAATAAACACAGCACGTATACAAAGAGAGTGAATGAGAGAAGCACAGACAATATCCTAAATGATACGACGTCAAATAAAACTGGGAAATGCCCGCTGGGTCTGGAATTGGCCAGGACCAGGGAGGCTGGGAACTGTTGTGACAGTCCTGTTCTCACAGACATAAATAGAATACATAGAAAAAACATGCTCTGTTTATATTGGCAGAGGAAAATGAGCTTAAGAATGCATGAGTGTGTGTGTGTGCGTGGGTGTGTGTGTGTGTGTATGTTCATAAATATAGAATACGCATTGCCCGTTTGCCAAGCAAAATGAAATCCATAGCATAACCTAAACCGAGACCAGAAGCAACACGGTAGAAAGCTTTCAAACCGTTTCAATGCTCGCTGTTCTCTAACAGTCCTACAACCAGAAGGTACAACTATTAATTACAAGGAAAATTAATGTGTCTAATTTGTGCTTTGTTTGCTATCATACTGTAAATATACAGTATATGTAATATATTTTAAACCAATACTTCGAATTGAAACTTCGAAACAAAACCCAACTCCCAACTCCACGACCACCCAGGAGGGACCCAGGTGTGGTTCTCAGGTGCGTCTCACCTGAGTTCAGGACCCGGTCTCCATCGCTGCCTCCCATGACATACAGGTGACCGTCCAGCACAGCAGCTGCTGCCCCGGTGCGCCTGGTCAGCAGCGACGCCTGTATGCTCCATGTGTTCATCTTCGGGTCATACCTGGTGAAGGAAATAATAATAATACTAATAATAATCATGATAAATACACTTTTTTTGTATAGCACCTTTAGAAACCTTTACAAAGTGCTTTAACATGTCCAATAAAAAACAATTGAGCAAAAGGAGGATGGCAAATGGAGGGAGGGTCCGAGGGGAGCAGTCGAATACAGAAAAATGTACAGTGAATCCCTTCGAGATTGGGGAACATAAAATGTCGTAGACTAGAACATCGATATCTGAAATGACAATTTTTCCATCCGCAATGCGTCCACAGAGAGCTTGGAGCCGGCGCCTAATACGCCCTCGGTGGGCTCTCGGTTCAGACTGGGGGGCCTCTGCGGTGCTATCTCTCTCTCTCGGCTCGAGGCAGCAGCAGAGCGGCTTGCGGTCGGTGCGGCGTCGTACCTCTGGACCGTGCTGCAGGCGGCGATGCCGTCCGAGCCTCCGATGGCGTACAGGTATCCGTCCATCTCCTGCAGGCAGACGCCGCCGCGGGGGCCACTCAGCGGGGCTATTTCCACGCTCCAGACGTCCGTGTGTGGGTCGTACCTGAGAGGAGGACAGGTAGGATGAAGGATTACAGAATTATGCTGCTGCTGCTTGTCCAACTCGACTTCAAACCAACCACTCGGGATGTACTTTTTATTTTGTACTTTTTATGTGATCAGTGTCACATAAAATCAATCATAAATCACATAAAGTAGGCTAATATATAGAATAGAGTGTTGCTCCTTTTTCTCAGTGTGTGAGTGTGTGTGTGTGTGTGTGTGTGTGTGTGTGTGTGTGTGTGTGTGTGTGTGTGTGTGTGTGCATGTGTGTGCGTGGGTGTGTGTGTGGGTGTGTGTGTGTGTGTGTGTGTGTGTGTGTGTGTGTGTGTGTGCGTGCGTGTGTGTGCGTGTGTGTGTGTGTGTGTGTGTGTGTGTGTGTGCGTGTGTCAGAAAGATATGTGGCCCTTGAGGACCATACAAATCTCTGTAATTGGCCTGCGCTTTCCCCACTTCAGTGGGACGTCGTGCTGCACATCAAGTGTTGTGCAATTCCAATCAGACATGACTCAGTCGGCCTCATAACAGCAGTAATTGGCAGATTTTAGATCCGGGGAAAGAGACAGTAATTATCACTAATGCCCCAACACACGGGGGGGAAAACATCATTATTATCTGCCATTCACAGTGGGTCAGGTTTGATGCTGATTAGTGACACCTGGCGGCGGGCCAAGTGCTTAGCAAGTCGGTAAGATGGAAAATGAGGGACATCTTGATTATCTGGGAACCATCATGATGGGAGAGATCCAAGATAAAATGTCAGAAAAATAATAAAAATGAGGAGGTGAGCAAAACTATGCCTCTGTAATTTATTGGTGTGTATTTGTTACAATTAATTTGGCATTCTTTTAGGATTGATGAATCATCTCATTGGAGCTTGGGTCCAAAAATCCAGCATCACAGCGGTTGATGAAATGTCTTTCCCTCCATAGTTGACTTTCATTATGGGAGTTTTGTGTTGAGATATATATATATATATATATATATATATATATATATATATATATATATATATATATATATATATAAACACATTAAAATGAGCTCCACTTTTACAAGCTGCAACATTAAAGTGATAAACACATCACTGCATCCATAAGTACAATCTAATAATATCATGTATATTATTCTGAAATGGGCCATTCTGCATAATGAGTAAGCTACTTTTACTGTTGGTTCTTTAGTAGGAAGTATACTTTTACTTAAGTAACATTTTCAATGCTGGACTTTTACTTGTAACAGAGTATTTAGTGTCAGTGAACCCAAAATCTTTTTGTTTTGTTTTAAACATGGCAGTATGTCTTCAACATAGTAATCTATGCCATGTTGTCACTGTTACTAAAATGAGTCCATCATTTAGAGGTGTCTGTCAACCACTTAGTGAACTCTACTCTCGATTTTGAGTTGAAACAGGGGGTTCACTTACACTTTAAGTTAAAGATCTTAGTACTTCTTCCACCACCGGTGTTTCCCCACAAGTCAGAGGCTCCACATTGTGTTTTCAACACAGTCCAGTGTGGCTGTCAGCACTTGACCTACAGTTGCCAAATGGTGCCTGCCTGTCTACACCAGTTGTTGAAAAAAACTGTCTCCAACTGCAAGACACACACACACACACTCACACACACCCACACACCCACACAGAATGCATCATCGTCTACACTCGCACGCTCACTTGCACACGCACGCACACACACACACACATACGGACACACGTGTATGTAGTTGTGTTTTGCAGTATTAGCAGTGGTGTATGATAACGTACTGCGCCTCTGTCACTTGCATGGTTTTTGGTTTTTGAGTCAGCCTGCTCAAATGAGAAAATCACAAAAGCTCAACATCAAATTGCTAATTTTCACCCTGTCCTAAAAATGCTGTTTGAAGTTGGGATTAATTTTAAAAAAATGACATTTGTTGAGAATTAAAGAATTAAAAATTACATTTGTTATGCGATTTGAGGAAACTGGAAAGCTGTAAATTAAAAGGCTTATACTTCAAACACATGGGGGTTTTAAGGAGTGAAATTAAATATACAATGATTTAATATTAATGCAGCGAATGGAAATATAATTGTTGGGAAAATAAACACATTACAAACAAATATTGAAAGGAAAGCATTTGAAGACAAGACATACCTCTCCACGTTGTTATAGCAACGGATGCAGTCCTGTCCTCCGGCTGTGTAGACCTTGCCATCCAGGGTCCCCACCGCCACGTTGCCACGGCGATTGACCATAGGCGCTGCCGCTCTCCACTCATTGTACTCGGGAAAAAACTGTTCGACCGGACATGACCGGTCCTCCTGAGTCCATCCTCCCACTTTAAGAGAAAGAGAAAACGCAGGCCAAGTAAGGCCAAGCCCGGATCTACTAGTTGGGCGATTTGGGCACGTGGGGCCCAGGGGCCCCTGAGTGCAAAAGGACAAAAAAGGGGGAAAAAAAGAAAAAAGTATGCATTTTGAATGAATTGTTTTATCTTATATTAGGGCTCCACAGAAATATGACTCAAAGCTTGACCCATTCTCTTGATCCTGATCATTATCCAATCAGAATGAAATAAAAGTTGTTTCCAAGAAAATTAAGTATCATGATTGGTTGTTTTATTGGTAAGATGCCGGGGTAAGTGGTGACTGGTGAGCAAGTGGCAATGCACTGTTTTCATTGGCTGATGGTCAAGGTGGGTGGGGCTAGAGAGCAGGTGGCTTACATTGCACAAATTCAAGATCAAATGTTCTTAAGCCAAGTCAAGGTTAAAAACATTTGTACCTGACACACAATCAGTTAGGTTGTATCAGTGAGAAGTGTGCAGGACAAATTGCCAATCAGCAGAAAATGGACAGTGTTAACCAAAAGCCCAGGCATGGTGTGTGTGTGTGTGTGTGTGTGTGTGAGGGGGGGGGGGGGGCTATGAGGTTCAGTGCCCAGGGGTCCCTGGGGTAACTAATCCAGCCTTGCCAAGGCAAAGTCTTTACAAATGGTTTGCTGTTGACCGTGTACTGTTTTTTTTTTGTTGCTCCTTTTCCACTTCCCGAGTACATTTAGAATTAGGGTCGGTTACTGTTCTTATTTGGTTTTGTGATTTCTCCCGCGGCACGCATTACCAAACCCCATTGGCATGGGCAAAGTATAACGGGGTGGAAATCTTGCCATTGTGAGATTAGGACTTGAAGTCAACGCAAACAAGGGAAAAGTCGTAATGGGCATCACTCATCTTAGATGACTCGCTGCTGCCAGGGATATTTCACTCAAGGTCGTCTATATCTGCCATAGACTTCCTTTTGCTTTTTTTTCCAAGCAGCCATTAGCAGTAGGACTTCATCCAAGACATTATGATCTACACTTCACAAAAATACCAAACAGGGAGAGAGGATCATTTATGGATGTGTCACTGACTCAACACTCTGCTTGTCCAGAGAGCAGCGCCCGGCGCTGGGGGACTCGCGGGGCCGTGAGTTACGTGCTCTCGACTTCAACAGGCCATTCATGATGATGGCCTTCTGTTTGGCTTATTTGGCTTTTTCCAATGTCATCCCTTTTTTAAAGTGCGTTCAGAGTTTGTTTTTTAACCTGTGCTCTTGGGTGTGTTTGTGTATTCACCAACAGATTTGTATATATAGCTGTGAATGTTGCCATAAAAATGCTTATTTTGTGTGAACGTGTGTGTGTTTTTAAAATGTCCTATAATATCAACCCAGGGGCGAGATTTCCCCACGGGGGGACCGGGGGATGTGCCCCCCCCCCCCCCCCCCCCCAATGTTTAAAGCAAGCTAATTTGTCTCCCCCAATATTTCAGTGCAAAGTCGATCCGACTTTGTGGATTAAGTGCAAACTGACCTACAAACATGGAGTCATTGAAAACGTCTCGGGGGGGAACTTTGCAGTGCTTCCTGCGCAGGGCCAGGGGCCCCGGCCGGCCGTTCTGGGGGGCCCCACCTGCCTCTTTGATGAGCATGTGGCGGGATTCGGGCTCCTCGAGGGAGTTCCTGGATGATGACATCGATGACAAAATGTGTTTAATAACAATAATAAAACCTGTTCTTTGTATAGGGCTTGTACATCACAATGACTGCCGCCATTTTGGAAGCATATGAGCATTGGAGTTACTGTGCTGGTAGTCATGGTTTTTTGGTCATTGTTTAGAAATTCATTGGGAAATGATTTGTTATTATGGGGAGACACTGTTGTGTTTGAAACTGCCACAGCGTTTCTCAAGCGAGACGTGGCGATTTTAAAAACAACTATTTTATTCGCCTAGGTTACGGTATATTTAAGTTGATGTCACAGTACTACATCTCTCTTGAGTCCTCTCAATAGGGCGGAGTATCGCCAACAAAAACTTCTGATGTACAAGCCCTATCAAAGGTTACATTAACACATTTAAAAGCAAACAAGTGAAGAGGCAGAAAGAGGGACAGGGAGGTGAGGATTGTTGCACGTAATCAACTCAAGGCAATTTTAAACAGAGGCGATGTTTAGAAAAGAAAGGAGAGGGCTGGAGTCACCGAATTTAAAATAAATATTTAGTTAGTTCACTGGTGCTCAGCTCATGCTCACATTCGAAGGCCCCATGTGAGTCTTTCCGAAGTGATGAAATCCATTTAAATGTCCTTTAAAATCAGTAGCACAATATTTTAACAAGTAAGTAACCAACGTTATCTCAATTCCTAACAAAACTTTTTTCCAAGCTGTAAGTACATTGCTGATTTGCGATGTAAAATCCAGACAAAAACACTCATTACATTTATTCCCTGAGGTCAGTACACGTACATGCACAGTGGAAAAAACGATTTGCATAACAAGGACATGCGACGGCCTATCTGAATGCTAATTACCCTTGCTCATTGTACACGCCCATATTTTATCTCCTCGCCGCTCTGTCTGCCACCGCTGTCTGGACGGGCTGGGACTGTGGCCTTGAAAACCCCCCGCGCCTGTCAAACGTCCTGGCCGTTCCTTTCTGGCTCTTCACTTCGCTCTGAGTAATCACATCCCCCCCCCCGGCTGGCACTGCTGCTGATGGATCCTCTTAGCCTCTATGGCTGGCACAGACTTCTCTGCTGCCTCTTGAACCTAAGGGGCCCCTCCCCTGCTCGCTATGTGGCAGTGATACAGCCCACAAACCCACCCACACACACACACGCACACACACACTTACACACACACACACCCACCCCAAGGGAAACCTAAGCCGCCTGAAACACATTTTTGCCCTTTTGTCTTTTCATTTAAATAATGCAAGGATGTTCGCAGCATGTCACAAACAACCAGGTATCTGATTCTGTCCACCTAGTTGTAGTCACTCACTTAACGTAGGAACTAGTTCCCCCTAATCCTTGTTGCACTGATGTTTTAAAGCATGTGGTTGCCAAGTGGTGATTTTTAGGATTCACTGTGTGTGTACCCTTGTGGACAGCGGTAGGGGTGGCGGGACGTCCCGGGAAAGTGACCCTTATTTTCGAATCCCAATGTTGACAGCTATGGCTAAATGAATGAGGCAGCTGATGAGGCAGCTGATATTCCCAATACACTCACCACAGGACTTAGCAGCGCACTTCATTTGACCCACTGGAGTGGGTGCCCCGGTGGCACATGAGGGTACTGCGGGCGGTATGTGGGATTTTATTCTTGAATTATAAATACATTATATACATATATTATAAATATTACTCAGTAAATATAGTATTATGGCTTGTTATTATTTCAAAAATAGTGTCGCTTTGTGCATTCCTTCATATGTTTTCCATTGATGTGTGGGTTCATTAGTTTGTTAAATAAACCCACTGGGAGCATAAGCAGCATTCCTGACTTTTTCTTCCCACTGTGTCCCACTGGCCATGGCCTTCATGCAGTAATGTGTATAAAGTGGGCACTGCTGGCACTCTTTGCTCAGCCACTGCATGTGTAGGCTATTTATCTATTTTTTACCGTTTGCATATCCGTGAAAAGGTCTTGATGACAATTTAGTGGTCCGCCTAAAGTCAGAGGTTGGGAACCTCTGGTCCAGACTTCATATAGCTGAGAGCATCCACTGGCTCCACAATAGTCTGTACAACACAGACTACAGCCAGGATCATTACAAGGGAAAGCTTTTTTCCTGAATAACAATCAGCATCTTAACCCCAGTCTGAAACTTCTGATAACTGATTGTTCCTGTAAAGAGTCCCCTGGTGCCAAACCTCCACCACTTTGCTCTGCTGGTGCACTCAATCTAGAAAATGAGTCCCACATTGAATTACCTAAACGATGCTTCACTGTTATAATTATCGTTGCTGTTTAAATTATCAAAACTTTTTTGAAAATGTCATCGAAGTTTATGATCTGTTGTGATGCACAGTCACTGTGCTGCAGCTGTGTGTGTGGTGTGTGTGTGTGTGTTGGTGTGTATCTATTTTCATTGGCATGTCACATGTATTAAAGTCAGTGGTTCTTAAACTATTTTTATTAATGTACCCCCTCCAAGATATTTTTTTTCAGCCAAGTACCCCTTTCACCAGCAGACACATGAAAAATATTTAAATGAATACATATAACATTTGCAGTTATTTGGTCAAAACATGAGCATTAAACGGGTTTAATATGGTTAAGGAGGTATTCCGATTTCAATTAATCGTATTAAGGTGGAATTATTGTACGATTGTTCATAACCAATATTAAAACTACTACATTTTCCCAAGCACCCCCTGCAATCCTTCAAAATACTCCTAGGGGTACACATACCCTCACTGGTTTAAGTCAATGGATCGATCCATCTCTCCATCATACATGCAGTCTGTTACATTGACATTGGTGGTGTCCACATGCACAGATGCTCCCTGCATGCTTCACATTCTTTCCAGAAGGTTCCAGGTCTGAGACCCACTTGGCCTTGCCAGCTAATCCCTAAGTCTCCTATTCTATATAAAGATCACATGACTCAGGCGACCCCAGGATGCCTTCACTTATCATCAATGGGCTCATCTATGGAGGCCACACATGGCTCATGTCAATCAAATGCCTGTTGTTCTTTACATGCCATGCATGAATCACAGACCCAGATTTAGTTAGGGCTGTGACATTGAAATTTCAGTGTTATGCCCAACTAACTGACTGACTGAATAACTGACCTATATCCAGCTGCCGGCCTGTTTGTCTCTCTAACTAAGTCCAATTTATCAACCACCACATTGATTGACTTGTGTCATTGTAACAGTTTGAAGTGTTTCATGTTTTGTCCTGTAGTTGTCCTCCTTTTCTCCCTTCAGTCTGTCTTGTTTCCCTGAATTGTCTCCACCTGTGTTAATGAGTTAATTGTTTCCATCAGTGTTAATGAGTTAATTGTCTCCACCTGTGTTAATGAGTTAATTGTGTTCATCTGTGTTTTACCTGCTCTATTTAAGTTGGCCTCCCATGTGTTACACCTATTTGTCAGATTGTGTGTCGTCATAGCTGGAAGCCCTAGTTTTCAAGGTTTTACATTTTCAGCCAGTTTGCTGATCTAGTTTTCAGTTTTTATTTTCTGCCTGTTCTTTGATAGGCTGGGTTTACTCTTCTCTTGAGTTTTCGTGTCTGCATTTGGGTTTCGGTCCAGAAACCGTACAGTAATTACTGTAGCGTGGCTCTGAAACCACCGAACGGGCAGAAAATAACAAACTGGAAACTGGATCAGCAAACTGGCTCAAAATTTAAAAAAAACTACAACTCACTAGCGAGACAACAAAAAGAGGAGCATACAAGGGCTTTACTACGAGCTAGTCTGACAAACGACACATGGCAGGCCGACTTGGATAGGCGAGGGAAAACACAGGTGACCACGACGCACTTATTAACACAGGTGGAGACGATTCAGGGAAACGAGGCCTGACGGGAGAAAGGAGGACGTCGACAGACAAAACATGAAACACTTCAAACTAGAGATGCGTTCACGAGAACACGAGATCCTTTCTTTGTTCCTGTTCAATGGTTTTTGTAATGATAAAAATGCCAGTAGCTACACACCAGCTGAGTGAGCCGCTGTTCCCGCAGGCGAGGCCTCCAGCTGTAATCCAAAAAGGAGAAGCTCCGGAGAAATCAGGCGGCCCAATGACTGACTCCTCTAATTATCCCGATGCAAGGAGCCAAGGACCTGAATTCCCACCGGGCTCCCAAAAGGCGATTTGGCGGTAAACAGGAGCCGCCCCCTCCAGTGTACGCACACTTTCAGAACAAGCATCCATAAGACCCAAGAAGTTGCCAAAGTTGTCTTATAAAACCTTGGCCGCTCCCACTCCAGGTTATGGCCAAGCCGTTTGGCTGTAAAACCTGGCGCTAAAACCGAGGTTGTGAATAGCGACAAGAACGCTGACTGCGCGGTTTACGTCCCTACTCAAGCGGTTATAGAATAGATTCTCCCAATGCAAATAGTGAACAGGAAATGTGTGACTTCACAACAGCATGAGCAGGGATGCGATTGCATCAAACTTGCTTTTAATGTTTAAACTCTTCTACATGTTTTCATATTGTCTTGTCTTTCTGTGTCCCAATT